>CAUYQV010159276.1:0-34291 GCA_963574575.1 Galagoides demidoff | reverse complement strand
CTGTGGTCCCAGCTACTTGGGAGGTGGAGGCAGGAGACTCGCTTGAGCCCAGGAGTTGGAGGTTGCTATGAGCTGTGATGCCATGGCACTCTACCCAGGGGGATAGCTTGAGGCTCCGTCTCAAAAAAAAAAAAAAGATTTCTTAATGATATCACAGTCAGCTCTCTATATCATGGGTTTCACATTCATAGATTCAATCAACCTCGGAATGAAAATGTTTTTAAAAATTGCTTCTATACAGAGTCTGTACATACAGACTTTTTTCATTACTCTCTAAACAAAGTATAACAACTATTTACATAGCCTTTATATTGCATTAGGTATTATGGAGCACCTAGAGATGATTTAAAGTACAAAGAAGGATATGCCTAAGTTATATGGAAATACCATGCAATTTTATATCAGAGATTTAAGTAATCATGGATTTGGTATCCGAGGGAGGCCTTGGGTCCAATTCCCCACAGATACAAAGAAATACTATATATTGAAGGAGATCAGATAGATGTTCTGAGTATGGAGATAAAACACTGAATAAGCTGGTCATGGCCACTGCCCTCAATGACATCTTGTCATGCAGGAAAAACAAAGTAAAGAGGTAAACTAATAAGATAATTTCTAAGAGTATTAAGTGAAGAAAACAAAACCAGGACAATTTGATAGAGAATTAATAGGAGGTAGCCTGCAGACAAAATGATCAGGGAAGGCCAGTTTCAGAAGGTTAACATCTGAAGTGAGTTTCGAATAATGAAAGGCCATCCAGGGGTAGCTATAGCATTATAAGCAAGGAAACAGGCAAAAAAACAGAGGGCTATGGGGCTAAATAATACAAGACCTTGGAAGAGTCACTGGTAGTATGAATTTTACTGTCAAGTAGTGGGAAACCACTGAACTTTTCAGAAGAAGAATGATTTATGATAAGGCTTACTTAAAAAAAAAACTCATGATGCTGTGTGGGAATGGATTGTAGTGGGGCAAGGCTGGAGATAAAAAATATATGAACAAACCTGAAATCACTACAGTCATCTTCTATGAGCCAAGATTGATCTAACAAAGCTTGAATAACAGAAAAACTCTTCCTCCTACTTATTACTAAAAGAGGATACCCAGGAAAAGTGAGGTCTGAGAGAACAGAGGTCTTCTCAAGGAGGCTCCAAGGACACACCTGCAAAGTCCACCCTGTGATAACTCAGCTCTTAGGAATTTGTAGAAACTTAACTTCCTGGGACCTGGAAACTAAATCTTGCTTCTGCTTCTGTAAAAGCCTGCGGTTCTGTTAATGCCCAAGCCAGCTTCTGCAGCTTGATTCAAACTGACCAATGAGAAAGGTATCTCTCGGCCATTACTTTTGACTGGATATAAAAGAGAAAAGAATGAACCAGTCGGGGATCACAGCTATTTTGGACTCTAGTCTACCATCACTCCACTAGCTGGAATAAAATCTTTCCTCTTTTAAACATGGTGTTTGGGTGTTCTTTCTCTCCATTGAGCTTCATCTTCCTACAACACCACTACTTTATTTCCAGTGCTAATTAAGAATTGTTTTCTTAATAATAGTGTGCTTTGTTTTAATACTACTAAATAAATCCACTACTGTGAGATCCTTCTGAAGGTCTGAATATTCATCACTTGTCTGTACTTAGGTCTTCTGTCCATAAACCACATAAAAGGAGTTGCTTACTTTCATAAGGAATTCCCTAAAAATGTATCACATATATTGTCGTTTATTTTAAGAATTCAAGGAAATAAACTTATTCAGGCTAGAAGTAAATAATGAAACTTTTTTCCAGCATAGTTTTCTTACAACTCTTTTCTTTCTCATTTAAACACTAAAAGATCAATAATACTGTTAGTCAAAATAACCTGGAAATACTAATACAACCTTTTTGGAAGAAAATATGAAGAATCCTCAAAGTAGACCTCCCAACTGATCCAACAATTACTAGGCAATCCTCCTATGGATTTTCCTATGATGGAGGTCCACTAATGCAACCCTCCCATTACTAGGCATCTACCCAGAAGAAAAAAAAATCATTTTATCATAAGGACATTTGCACTAGACTGTTTACTGAAGCTCAATTTATAATCACCAACAACCCAAACGCCCACCAACCCAGGAATGGATTAACAAACTGTGGTATATGTATACCATGGAATACTATTCAGCCATTAAAAAAGATGGAGACTTTACATGTTTTGTATTAACTTGGATGGAGATGGAACATATTCTTCTTAGTAAAGCATCAGAAGAATGGAGAAGCAAGAATTCTGGGGTGCGGTACAGGAATGAGGTAGCAAGGAGGGGAGGAAAAAGGAGGATGAGGGTCATGGTATACTGCACACCTCTTGGGGAGGAACTTTATCTAATAAATGCAATCAGTGTAACCTAATTCCTTGTACTTAAAATGAATCCCAAACAATAAAAAAAAAATGACCTGGAAAAATCAAAATGATCCAAAGTCAGAACAAGAACTTGGTGGGATAATGGAGTATTTTCTAAACTTGCTAATAAATATTCTCATGGGGGATTTCAGAGCCAGAAGAAGATAACTGCTTTACTTTGTATTTTCAGCTTATAATCAGCATATCAATATATGATGTTGATGATCACCCTTTCCTCGGGAACTGACCAGAGCAATTCCATATTACTTGAATTCTGCCACCATATTTTAAACCTAAAGAATTCAGAAATACAATATTTAAAGCATCTCAAAAGATTTTATCAAATGGGACATTTCAATTCCACAACACAGATACTGTGTACCTCTTATGTGCCAGCTTGGGCTAACCTTGAATACAGGAAGGTTAAGTCATGAAATAGACTGTAGATATAATTGTTATGATGGGAACATTCATTTAAAGCAACTAAACCTTTGAACATGCAGAGAAAAAGCAAACTGCTAAAAACAAGAAGAGGTAACTTCTACCTCAAGGTTATAGCAGAAAATTAAAAATAGCTGAAAGGCATAGGAAAATGCCACGGGGCACTTGAGAGCAATACTTAAAGAATGAGCTAAAATAATCTCAGAGTCCTTTCAGTACTCTGCTTTCCTTTCACTCCTAGATGAATTTTTTCTTACAGTACCATTTACCTTTCATTTTTCTGGTAATATTTATTTATATTCACTTTTTGTCCTGGTTTAGATGGCTATGATAAATTTACTCTGCCAGCTGAAATATTTAAACCTAAAAAGTTCAACAATAAGTTAAGTTTATTTTCCCTAATAGCTCCATACCTGTTTTTGCATAGATAGCTAAATTTATTTTTATTTAATTTACCTGTTTTCAGACTGTTTCCCATAATAGTCAGTTAGATATCTAGATAATTAACTTACCAGGGCTCATGCCACATCCATCATCCAGGAAACACAACATGAATCCACCCTGCAGGGTTTCATTATCCACTGTAACAGAAAGTAGTTATTACTAATAAATATCAGGCTTAATTTGTTCGTTAGAAAGTCATGCTGCTCATATAATTATTTGTCTTCCTCAAATGCAGCCATGGAGTGACGGGGTTATAGCACAATGATGGAGCTCAGAATGGTGTCTTGGCTACGACTTAATAAGAAACTGCAGGAGAAAGACAATCATGCAACAAAAAGGCCTTAAATTAACATAAAACATCGACACATTAATAAATAATGTATACAGCAAGATATGCTCTGCTCTGGAACTGGACTGGCCCTTTAAACTTTATTTCCACTCTAGGAGGGGGGGGGAGAGAAGGTAGATGATGATGTGACCCCAGGAAACCCTATCAAACTGATGGACCTCTGTGCCCTTCTACCAAAGCCACTGATTCTAAAATAAATCTAGGCCATACTTATTAAATCCATCAGGCTCCTTTCTAAGTAGTGAATCCCATAAGACCTATTTGTATTTCTTCATGGCAGCAAATATTTCTCTCTTGAAGATACATTTAATTTTTGAAAATGGCTAAGTTATTTGAAGCCAATTTTGGTGATTAAGAGATACCGTGAAATATATAACATAATCTTTGGGTTAAAAAATTGTTAAACGGGTTAACTACAACTAATAAGACTAAAATTTTAGTGTGCAGTTTGTAAACTTGCTCCAGAAACAATTTTCATAGTTGGATATACGAGTCCTAGCACATTTCTCTCTTTTTGTAATGATAGTATTACTGAGGAGTAATTTATTCACATTAAACCACACATTCTTAAAATGTACAATTTGACAAATTTTAACATATATGTGTATATAGGTACCTGTGAAATCATTGCCACAATTAAAGCAGTGAAAAAACATGTATCACCCCCAATTTTTCCTCCTGACCCTCTGAAATCCCTCCCTTTTGCTCCTTCCATCACTCCCACTTCATCTCTAGGCAATTACCCATCTGCCTTCTGTCTCCAAAGATTCATTTCCAGCACATTTGTTACGTCAATCTCTGTGTTCAAAGGTCACCTAGAATTCATTTTTTAAAAACTAAATAATGTTCAAGATAGCCCATGAATAAATATCTAAAAGACATACCTAACCTTTTGGGTTCATAATTTTATGGCCATGTGCCCACTTCTAATCCCCTTCTCTAATTTATTATACTTCCTTATCTATAAGCCTTTGGATCTGCCCTGCCATCTCATTTTCCCAGTTCCTTCTGTCTACCCAGTCCTCTACTCTGCTTATTCAACTTCTGTGTCAGAATATTCCTCCCCACTTAAGGTACTTGCTCCCTCTAAGTAAGGCTGACATTTCTCTACTCAGTGAGGGGGATCCAATTCTTGTTGAGTTCTCTGTGCAAGGCGGTAACTCTCAATCTCAGTTGCACATTCAAATCAGTTGGAAAAATTCTAATCTAACTGATGCGGCTCAGGAATTGGAATTTCTCTCTAAAAGTTCCTCCTGTTTATTCTAATGGTTGTCCAGGACTGGGAACCACCTGGTGTAAGACCAGTCTCAGCCTCAGGCACCCCTGCACAGTAGCTATGCCAATTTTACAATTCTTGGCATGTATTTCTTATCTAAGGAGCTGACAGAAAGAATATTCCTTTAGTGAATGGCTGAGAAAGACCAAGGGTACCTAAAAGACACATACTATAGTAACTCCTTTTTTTGATAAATCCGTATCAGGGATTAGAGGCAAATAACTATAGCTCAAAACTTAATATTTTCTGTTATCCACCTTGAAATTTGACATTATTTCCATTTCTTTAAAACTATGAAATTTCAAAAAGATTTTATTACCTGTTAATTATACATATACAAAACAAAACACCTCCTCTTTTATCAGATGTACACCTCCTTCTTTTTTTTTTTTAACCTCCTTCTTATGGTTCCTGCCCAATAAATGACTTTACTCTGCCATTAGGCTTTGATTGTCCAAGTCCAAACCTCAGGATTATCATCATGTTCTCCATTCCCTCACCCCACACACAGATCACTATCTGGTCCTCTCAATTGCACTTCCATAATAACTCTCTCATTTGGTCACTTTCATCTCAATAGTTCTTACATTTTGTGGGTACACAGCCTATTTCAGGGAGATAATGAAAGCTATGTGCCCTCTACACACAAAAGGGCGGATCCATACTACATCTTGCATGGGCCACCATGCAAAAATGCCAATTCCTTAAAAGTGAGCACTATGTACACACTGCCTGGCCCTTGATAAGCACTAAAAAAAATGTGTTGAATCCCTATCCACATTTACTAAAACTAATACACAGACATATAAAACACATGGTGAAACATATTTGGTTTGAATTTCATAGCCCTTAAATTACTTGAAGGAAATTTAAGATTGGACAGTAATACAAGACCTCAGTAAATCATCTGAAAACTTTTCCAATCTTACATTAACGATGCAGCCCCAGAACAATTCTATGATGCGTAAGTGCTGACTCTGTCTTTTTTATTCTTTTTTTTAAGAAAATCAATTTGCTAGGTTGATAGCCATATGATGGTTTGCTGTAATAAAAAATAGTTACGATAAAAATAGGTAATTCAAAATCAAAAACCATAAGCTTATTTTTTTACAAAATACACATAACCTCAAAAAAGAAGTGCCACTTCCATCTCTAATTGCCCAAGATCCCATTTTGTTTATGATAACACCAAGTCTTGGGGAAAGTGGGGTGAAATGAGCACTCTCAGGCCCTGCTGGCATCCAGTAAACACCCTCCAAAATATAACATTTGGGTTCTGATTATGTTTGTTGTGCTTGGTGATTCCATGTGAGCCTTCTCAACCCTCTGTCAATAGTGAGTGTGCTCTGAATGAAATGCATGTTACATCTGTTCTTCCTTCTCCATTTCTAGGACCAGTGGCCTAGTTCAAATTCTCATGAAAGTTCACATTTAGGTAATTCCCACAGCCACACCTTCCTACTACCCCTGCTCTCATACTTCTCCAGACTACTTTGCATGTTACTGCTAGAGCAGCAGTTCTCAACCTGTGGGTCGAGACACCTTTGGGGGTCAAACAACCCTTTCACAGGGGTCACCTAAATACATCCTGCATATCAGATATTTACATTATGATTCATAACAGTAGCAAAATTACAGTTATGAAGTAACAACAAAAATGATTTTATGGTTGAGGGTCACCACAACATGAGGAACTATAATATGTTAAAGGGTCATGGCATTAGGAGGCATTAGGAAGGTTGAAAACCACTGTGCTACAGTATCTTCTAAAAATGAAAAAGAAGACAAGTCTACTTAGGGGAATGATATTGCTCAAATTTCTTCTGTGGCCCACTGACTACAGAAAAAAACCTAGAATATTTAAGATACTCATCCATTTGGCTCTAACACTCAAAACTAGTCAACTCAGTTTCATCCTTGTTCCCTGAGTGCTTTTTCTCCAGGAATCTACTTGGCTCGCTCTCACATCATTCAGGTCTTTACTGGTATTATCACCCTATTTAGAAAAACCTTCCTGGACCACCTCAAGAAAAATTGTATAAACTCTGATCATAGTGCTCTGTGCTATTTTATTTTTTTTTCTTTTAGCTTTTACCATTGCCTGGTATATTATTTGGTTGTGTCTTTATTATCTATCTCTCTATATCCATCTATATTCTGTCTCTAGAATGCATGTTCCATGGAGCACAGACTTTAACATTTTTCTCAATGCTCTATTTCCAGCACACAGAATAATTGTTCTTGAATAAATAAATGAATCTCTGAACTAGTCTATCTATATTCTTTTTTTCATAATAATTCTTTAGGCAGAAATATTCTTTTCTTCCTAGACTATTTGATCAAAATCATATCCATATTTCAAAGCCTACCTTCTGAATGTGAGGCATAATTTCCTCTGTGTGTTCCCACATTTTGAGTCTCCCCTAGACCAGAACACTTATCTGATTTTGCATGTATAATCAGATATAAAAGCTGACTTATTCTCCACTACAGAGGCCCTACTCTGCTCCTTTGCTCACTTTCCCCCTGTGAAAGTGACCTCACCCACCTACCTGGTAATATACGGAAGAATAAACGGGGGAGGCTCAGTTCAGTGCCTTCATTTTCCTCTTGGAAATGAGCTTCCTGCAAAGAGCTTGAGTTTTGTCCCCTTCTCCTGAAGGAAGACAAGTTTCCCTGGGGAAGCTTGATTCCATAAGGCAGGAGAGTGGGCTGATCATGGAATCTGATCAGCGAGTCCACTTGCTCTCTCACACTAAGCTACATACTCCACCCTAACCTTTATCAGGAATAAAGGCTGGCTCTTTTATTTCTCAAACTTTTCAGAAACTCCACAGAGAGTAGGTGGGAGCAAGAACATAATTTATTATTTCCTCAATCATCTCAAGTGGTCCATGTCTACCTCCCTCATAAACCATAAGGACTACTCTGGCTTAGGATCTTGAACACTCAGAAAAGTGAATCAAACTGAGTTGCTTTTTAAATATAGATATGGATGTGCTTTCTGGACAATATCCTCTCACCTAGACCAGCAGCCAACACTCCAGAATAGCCGATGGAACCAGGGCAAGGAAGCAGTGTTACTACATGAGCATGTCTCATTTCTCTAGGTAGTGTTAACTACACAGCTGGATCACAAACCTAATTTCATTAGTGTCATATAGTAATGAGATTAACTATAACTCAAATAAATACTGGGGACTACAAATAAAGTCAATGAAGAAAACTTATTTGGCTAGAATTTTATAGGCCTCAAACATTCATACCACACATTCACTTTCATGTTTAAAACTATGGTAGGCTGGGAATGATGTATGCTTAATTATGAATAACCATTAGGTTAATAAGCTTTAAAAATAAAACTGTTTCTCATGGCAGACAAATTGACTGCTCCAAATCACTCTCATACTTTCACAAAACTCTGAAAGACCTAATTTTGTAAATGGGTCTCTAACAAGTGAACAATTTGACTCTTAGAGTCTATTTTTCTCTCCCTAGCTCCCCATAGGGCCACTGTACTCACAAAGCACTTAGATTACATTAAAAATCTATAGACTGTGGTTTGATTTCATGAAATAAAATAAGATCAAAATAACTACAGGCTTTCCATTATAAGAGCAAAAAGAACAAAGCAAATCTGCTCACCTGAAAACACATCAAGTCTTGCAGCCCCTGCATCTCTGGAAACAACATAAAAATATCAATGTTTCAATGTGAAATTATGTTTAAAAAATTATATGAATCTGAACTGCGTAAATGAGATATAACCTGTTACCTGCTATCAAACAATACAAAAATCTACTTAAATTGCTTCCAAATCAATTACTAAAAGGTTTCAATGTGCTTTTGTATAATAAGACCCATGATCAATCATAATTTGAGAATATTACAAAGCCTAAAACCCAGAAATTTAAAAGAAGAGATGAAATTTGGTGGTAGTTACATAAAAAGCTCAACAAAATGAATATGAAAACTAAAAAAAAAGATGAGGAATAATTCACAAGCCATAGACTGTTTTTTAGGATATATATTACTCCAAAAAAATTTAAAAAGCAAGTTACTAAGTAATATGTATTAAGTAATATGTACTATTAAAGAACATATGTGATATACCTGTACATATGTAGAAGGAAAGCAATCAAAAAGATAATAAAGTTTCATCAGAGGTAAGCAAACTACGACCTACAGACCAAATATGGCCCACTTATTGTTTTGTAAATATAGTTATACTGTAACACAGTGATGCCCACTCAATTACGCATTTCAACGTTTTTTATCTCACAGCACATTTGAACTCAAGTTAAACTGAGGCACACTTAAATTATATTTATCAAACAAAAAGAATATACTTACTATGCTTTGAACTTCTTTTGAAAATAATCTTTAAAAACTTTCACCGCAGCACACTGGTTGAAAATCACTGGTCTATGTACATATTGACATATTGTACAATAGCAGAGTTCAGTAGTTTCAAGAGACCCCATAGCCAAAAAAGGTGAAAAAATTTAATATCTGCTCTTTTTACAGAACAGTATGCTGACCCCTGCTCTCTTGGATGAGATTACTAATAAGATTTTTTTTTCTTGTTTTCTCAGCTTCCTAAAATTCACAGATATTTTTATATTTTTTAAAGTATTGGTAAAAGTAAAAAATTTAAAAGAAAAGGAGAAAGAACCCAAAGATTCTGGCTGCAATATCATTGGTATGAAGAAAAAGAGGAAGGCAACAGGGAAGGTGGGCTTCGCTAATGAGAAAGAAGGTATGTTAAGAGGGCGGAGTCTAAAGGGAAGCTCAGTACCATGGAAATCAGTGCAACTCTGATACAGAAATTTGAGTCTCTCTCAAAATGTCCATTAAGTCCTAAACCCAAACTACCCCAAATAAGCTTCAGTAGGTATACTGCATTTGCTCTACAGACCTATCAGTTTGTGCCTTCTAGCTCCTCCCTCTAGCTAACTACTGCTTCTAAGCGCCCCCTTCTAAACATTCTAGAGTTAGCACTGCCATTTCTTAAGCATTTCCTGTGTCAGTTAAACATTGAATGAAGCACTTTTGGAAAATTCTCTTCTAATCCTTACAATCCTACAACAGGTGGGTATCAATATTTCCATTATATAATTATGCATGACACAAAGTACCATGTACACCACAGATGCTAAAGAAATGCCACTGCACTGAAATGGAAGTTACTAAAGAAACAACTTCTTCACACAGCGCTTCCATGAATCAAGGCATAAAATAACCCACTCTCATAGTACATTAAGATATTTCATGATAACCTTCGTTCTTTATAGCCCAGGATACTTTCTCTCTGAATGGCTGCCTTATTGGGAGGAAGCCCCTAACCATCCCTCCCTGTACTACCACATTTTTTATTCTCTACCTATAGTATTATTTCAGTATTTTTCAGTTCTAATTTTCACAACTACAGGAAATCATTAAAATCTTAAATACAATGATTAAAAAATAATTTCTCAATATTAAGGTGAGGATTAATGAAGATCTCCTTCATGAGACCAACTGTGCACCTGAAAAATAGCATTATTTGCAATGCTGAAAGCAATGGTGAAAAACTCAAGTGTCCATGGAAACAGAGGAACCGAGGGGTTCAGGCTGCCCTTCGGAGAACACTGGAAATGAGACAAAGCTGAAAGCACAGGCTGGTTCCAAGAGACCACTTGCTACTCACTTCCAGCACCTGGTCCCATGGAGGAATATGGCCTTGGGGGTTGCTACTTCTAATCTTTCAAGGAAGGCACAGCACCCAGATAATTTATGTAGTACTTCCTAATTTTTAAGCCTTATAAACTATTCCTTTTTTTCTTCCTTTTCTTTATAAACATTGACCAAACATTTACTATGAGCCAAACAAACATGAGACAGGCTAGATCTCACTAAGGGGAAACCCAGTTACAAATGGGCTTTAAGAATAGCTATATTGATCACATTTCCCCTACTCTCCTAAGTCTGAAGTCAATTTTTCTTTCTCAATCACCCAATCACCCTTGACTACACAAACTGTCCCCGGTGTTTTATTTCTCCCACATTCTGATTTCACTTTCCCTCTTTTGTTGAATGAATGAATGAAACAACTTCAGAGGAGAAAGGACAGATGGCAAAATAGACAAATGTGTTCTTTCAGAGTTACAGATGTCATGAGGCTGAATGTGAACCACTCAGTAGCATTTAGTAGGGAGTAAGACCAATAGATATAGGAAAAGGCTCACTTCAGAGCTTTTTACAGAAGCAACATAGCAACCCTAACCTCTTGTAGAAAGACTAACCATGGTGGGGAGGGGCGGTGGGGCACAACCCGAAAAAAAAAGAAAGACTAACCATGAGGGTTCATCCTTCCTGGGTCTATCTCTATTAGCTCCTCCTATGTTGAGTTCTTGTCTCTCCTGAACAACCAACTTTGTTCTTTTTCTCTTTCTCCTCTTCCTTCCCTTTCCATGATTCCATTATTTCTACCAAAAGTGGGTTTTATAAAAGGAGGAGATAGTAAGTTTTAACTAGGAAGGAATTTTCTAGATGGTTGGTTAATTTTCTGCACTCTGTAGTCCTACTCCCAGAAGGATCATCTCCTTTATAAAGTCAAAAGTGAGGAGGAAATGCAAAAAGTTGAAATGCAATTATCATCCAAGGGCAAGGAATTTAGGTTCCTCTACTGAGACCCTTGATTTAACAACTGTACACTATTTTGTGAGGAGATTTTGCTTTTTACAGAAAAAGTGTGGAAAATCTTCCATCATAGGGCAATACAAATACAAAACAAGTCAAATGCCATATTCAATTAGGTAAAAAAATTAAGTTCCTCACAAGCCCCCACAAATACACTATTGAATAGAATATAAAGAAGTTCCTTAAACATCAATATCTTTATCAAAGATGGTGAAATGGAGTAGTGAGGTTCTGTAGCCAGACAGCCCAATTTTGAATTTGCCAACTGTCTTTTTTCCAATGAAATTGTTTCATTCATTCATTTAATAAAGGATGGAAAGTAAAATCTGCCAAATCTCTTTGTGCATCAATTTCCTCATCTGTAGAAATGGGATAATAATTCCCACCTCAGAGTGTTGCCATAAAGATGAATGTGTTAATACCATTATAGTCAGTACTTACATATATGTGACACATATTAAGAAATAAACACCTATTTTCTTCACTATACAATTTGCTTCAATATAGATTTCAATAAATTCCCAAACCCATGTGTAAATTCTCAAGATAAAGTGTACGATGAGGTATAACTCAAAAAGCACCCAAATGAGTATGTGCTATTACATGATTATTAACACAAAGACAAAGATCCAATTTACCTGTACTTCAAGTTTGAACATAAAATCAAATTTAGAAGGGTGAATAATTCTTCCTCTCACCTGTTCTTTTTCCTATAATACTTCGATTTTATAGAAAATCAAGTTACAAAATATTCCAAACGGGGGATAAAACGAGATTATCATTTTACTTTCCAATGTCACTAGAGTAGATTTATGTCGAGAAATTCCCTCAATAACCTTTGTTGCCAGATAAAACTTACCTTGCATTGTCTAGCAATTCAGCTAATGCTCCAAAAAGGAAACTGTGAGTCGTGCTAATGAAGAAATAAACAGAAAACAAAAAGTCAAACCAGGTGTGTAATCAGTGTAAAAGGCACAAAACACTTGCAGACAAATGTTCTCCAGGCCCGGACAGATAATCAATTGAGAACAACTTTACTAGCACAGTCAAAATTCTAAGTAGATGCTCTCCACTCCAAAGCCAGGAGTAAGAACACATTTGCCAAAATACCTTGTCCATTGTTAACAAAATAAAAACTTCCAGGACCTTAGTATTGTTAAAGCAAAACTTTGATCTTTTCATATTGCTTTATAGGCAAGCATTCAACTGGGTTTTTTCCAGACAATTTTTCACTAAAATTATGTTATTTAAGGCCAAATTATTTCTGAATAATATTGATCAACATCCTGGTCTACTCCATCTGCACACAAAGGAATTGGCAGAAAGCCCCATTTGCCTCACCAATCTGTATTCTTCTCTGGAATCTTTCCACCTTTGAAATGCCTTCTCCCTAAATAACCTCACAGACTGCCAGTGGCCACTCTGTCCTGAACCCCCTAATTCCAGGTCCTTGCTAACAGAAAACTTTACACAGCCTTTACTATTCACCACACTTTGAAAACTGAATGGTTGTATCTGTGCATAAAACCAGGTTGCCTTCAGGGAACCATGCTTGCTTTTCATTTCCTGATGTGGATATTTCAATCAGCAACCTGATCACAGCATTAAGGGAAGATTCAGTATGCAATTTTCACTCTACACTTAGATAAGAGGCTTATTTACCATAAAACAACTATTCATTTGTACAAGAGAAGGCATCAACTGCCATGTTCCTGAGTCTCCACATATCTTAGGCCATAGGACAATACTTTAGCTTCAAATTTATTTTTAAAAATGAATATATATACACACACAGAGTATATGTCTCCCCATTTTTTAAATTTTAAACTGCAAACACAAAGATGTTGCTGAAAGATCTCTTGAATCAAGTCATTTTAAAGTTTGTAATTTAAAAATACTAAAATGCCAGTGTTACAAAAAGATGCCCTTCACTCAAAAGGACAGTATAAAAATCTAAAATAGCGTGAAAGAGAAGTATGCTATACTTTTACCAAATCAGCACTTTAAATCACAAGCTCTTTTAGTGATTTAAAACACGATTCAATATACAAAGACTCAACACATAAACAAAAAAATAATTGCAAGATTAATTCTGACCAAAGGGCGGTACCTGTGGCTCAGTGGGTAGGGCACCAGCCCCATATACCAAGGGTGGCAGGTTCGAACTCGGCCCTGGCCAAACTGCAACAAAAATATAGCCAGGTGTTGTGGCAGGCACCTGTAGTCCCAGCTACTTGGGAGGCTGAGGCAAGAGAATCGCCTAAGCCCAGGAGTTGAAGGTTGCTGTGAGCTGTGACAATACAGCACCCTACCGAGGGCAATAAAGTGAGACTGTCTCTGGAGGGGTAAAAAAAACAGCCTAATTCTGACTAAAAATGCCACATGTGTCTCTGTACTAGTTTGTTTAAGAGACTACATTGACTGCCTACCATGTGCCAATGTTGTACACAGACAGGATCTTTGGCACTCAAGCTGGTGGGGACCATGAAGACACACAGCAGATATATAAAGATGATACTTCAAATTGCAACTAGGAGTTATCTTCACAGTGATGATGGGAAAGAGGAAGTGGTGAGAAGAGGCATGGTAGTCAGAGAACGCCTCTGTTGGCTGAAGATATTTAAACTGAGCACTGAAGGATGAGAGAATTCAGTTCCTTGCAGAGCAGGGTGGAAACTTTCTAGTCAGAACAAGAGATGAAAAGACACTGAAGCAGAAAAGAGCAAAGAGACCATGAAAATGAGGGCAAGTGGAGGTGAGGGCATGGCTGGGTCAAGCAAGGCTTCCTACCCCATGGAGTCTTGTGCTTGGGCAACATGCAACTGGGAACCACTGCAGTATTTTCAGGAGACATGTACATCTGGTTTACTGTTTAAAAGTGTACTCTGGCAGCTTTTCATGAAAATTGGACCACAGAGGAGCCAAAATGGGAAGCAGAGAACACAATGAAGAAGCTATGTTGAAGACCCCAGAAGAGAAATGGTGGTGACTTGGGCTAAAGTCAACGGTAGGAGAGATGATGGAGAGAAAGGGCAAACTGGAGACATATTTAGAGAAAACAGGTACTTGGTGATGGACTGGATGTGGGGCTGAAGGAAAGGAAGAAAAAAGAAAAACCACTCTTGTTTATACAGATGGAGGTCTCAAATAACAATTGACCTGGGGGAGCTGAGAAGAAATCAATTTGAATTTTATTTTGTTGTTGCTTCACTTGGCCATCGCTTTTGTTAAGTTACCACAGCACCCATTGAAAATGGAGCTGAGGAAGTGGGTAACAAAAGGTAGTTTGGGGCACATGGAGGCTGGCAACAAAACATAGCCACAGAAACTATGTAAATCAGAGGCTGAGAACATTTCCTAAATAAAATTTACAGTCCTTTCAGCACTGGCCTTAGAATTTTTCTTAAACTTACTCAAAATCGCTATTTCTTCATTTGCCTTCTACTTCATTAGCCTGGAACTATTTGTTCCACCTTTTCCATCTTGAAGTCTTTCTCTACAGAGAGATAAAAGCTAAACTCTGAACATCACCTGTTTAGTTATCTGCAAATTACAGACTGTCCCACTCAGCAAGGTTGGCGTTCCCTGGCTTTCTTTGCCCCTCCATTTCTGTGGTTTCAATCTTGGTACATCCCTTATATCAGTCACTATTTTTAGTAAATCCAAATTACTAAAACATTCAAAACAAACCAAAAAAAGCTGGCATATCCCTGTAAGTGGCACTCACTGGCATAATCTGCTGTATGGGAAACGACAAAGGAGATGCCCCTGCAATATGAGCACCTGCAATAACACCTCATGAGAAGCCCTAAAATGTGCCCACATAACAACTAAAACATAAGATTCCCAACCTTAGAAAGGTTACATTTTTAGAAAGCCTCAGGAAGCCACAGAGGTTGAAATCAATAACTCCAAATGACTCTGTTTGGAAGTCAACTTTAATCTTTAAATTGCCAGTGTATTGGGCAGACTAAATGTAAGCAAGATTGGTAGAATTAATTAGGCTTCTGCTGACCAACAAAGTAATAGTTTCGTTAAATGATAAATATGGGGTCTTCCACCATTTGATGTTCACTGACGAGCATTAAAAAAGTACAGCCTGAAAAAAAAAAAAAGTACAGCCTGGCCCATAATATATCTTTGCCACTTTTTCTTGAAGCATAAACGATTCAAATAAAGAAATCCAAAAATCGAAACTCAATGATACCGAGTTCTTTTCCTTTTGTCTTTTTCCAACTGGGCATGGACAAAACTATTCTCGATGGGCAGGGACCCTCCCCGACTCCACCCCCATCTGGGCACTCACGAGTTGGCATGGATGAAGTCCAGATGCAGTTTGGCTCGCCGCAGGGAACTATACTTGTCACCCATGCCCTCGAACGTGACCCTAAGGGTCAAGGACACCCGGCCCTCAGGTAGACGCCCGGCCGCGGCTGCACACACAGGGGCACCCGGACACGCTCACACTCACGCGCACGCCGACGTCCGCGCCCACGCATACGCATGGCGCCAGGTCTCAGGAAATGCGCGCTCCCCCTGGCGGCCGGGCAGCTAAGCTCCTCCTGCAACATTGACCGCATTGACCTGGAAGGGTATTTTTTTGCTGGGACGCATCAGAACTAGGGTCTTCTGGAATTGAGGTTTACATGAACTTTTAATTAAACAGTTCTTTCTCTCTCTGTTCCTCTCAGTCACTCTCCAGCTGGAAAATGGAGCTCTAGGATGGGATTAGAATTTTTTCAGAAATTATTTTATACACACAAACACACACACATATGAATGTGAAGACTCCAGGTCGCTCGGTAGAATGTAGAGAGGTAAAGGGGTAAATTCCCTTTGCTTGTGCAGTTTGTTACATAGAACCAGAGGTAAGGTGCTTTGTGTTGTAACCCTAGTACTTCCTGCCTGTGTCTCTTAAGTCGATCATATTTTCTCCATTTGAAGAAAAATTAAAATAAAGCGATAAGCCAAAGAGAGAACACACACATACACACAAAAGGACTAAAGACAATCAGAACAGAATTTGGACTTCTCCAACTCATCCTTAGGGTGAGAACTGCTGTACCCACCTGAATGAGTCACTAACCCTTTTTTCTGTCCCCTGACTTTCAACTATTTCATGTGCTGGCTTGGCTCAAGAACTAGACCTTCTGTATTGTTCAAGAGATAGAATTGAGGCTCAGTGCCGTAGCATAGTGGTTACAGCACCAGCCACATACACGGAGGTTGGTGGGTTCAAACCCCACTGGACCAGCTAAACAACAATGACAACTGCAACAAAAAATAGCCAGGCATTATGGTGGGCGCCTGTAGTGTCAGCTACTTGGGAGTCTGAGGCAAGAGAATTGCTCAAGCCCAAGAGTTTCAGGTTGCTGTGAGGTGTCATGCCACATCACTCTATCAAGGATGACATAGTAAGACTCTGCCTCAAAAAAGAAAAAGATAGAATTGAGTAGATATATTCAACCTGCCCAATTGTGTAAAAACGATCAGGTTGTATAAATATACAGAAGGGCTGTGTAGACCAGCTGTCCAAATGTTGTTACTCTACTCACAGAGTTCTGAGTCACTGAAACCCAAGGCAAAACAAGCTTGGTCAAGCATGCTATATGGAAAGATATTAGTTGGGATGGGAAATTAGTTGACTTAGTTGACCTCTAAGAAGTGGTTAAACTCTGATTTAATGTCTAGAGCTATTTGACCTAAGATAGTTCAATAATAATCAGCAAAAATTTTAGGTGATAATTATAAAGTCAGAAACAAATATCTATTGGATAAAGAACCTGAGCTATACTTGTTTGTAATTTCTGGGCATCATACAGGCAATGAAGTTCTTCAAAAAGACAACAAAAGCTAATTTTGAAGTAGTCATTCAACTTCAAAAGTAAGGCATTTATCAGCTAGTACATTTATAGGAATCAGGAGAGGAAGAGAGAATTTGAACATCAACCCAAAGGAACATGATGTTCTACTTTAATTTGAAGATGGGAAGTAAACAAACATTTCAAGTAATACTGATTATACTTTTGTTTTAACAGTGGCTGGTGTGGTAGTGTTTTGATGGTAAAATTCTCTATACTAAGCAACTTGAGCTATCTTTCCAATTTTTCCTTTCACAGAAGTTCACAAATATGATATTTTATTTTCATTTTATGACCAAGAAAAGCTTGACAAGCCTCTTCTGGATTTATTTTACTACCCAATTTCCAGCTGCTATCTCAAAGCAATTTACTATCAGGAGGGCACCAGAGCCACTAGCCTGTAATTAGTGAAGGCTGTAATATCTAATTTTTACCAGAGGGAAGGGTGTGATTATTGCAGAAGCCCTCCTTCTAATAATCTGAGCAAGTAAGTGGCCAGCCCCAAAGCACAAGGCAGTACTGATTAGACTGGCTGACAGGCACAGACAGGGATCTGTTAGATTATACTGAAAAAGGAGCTTGACAGCCATTACACAAAATCCACCAACGGCCTTTTCTTCTCCCCATTTCAGCACTGCTTAGCCATATGACTCGGTGTCATAAAGGCAAATCTTGTTTTTCTTTAAGGTGTACTTTTGGATTCCTTGTTACAGCCACATCCCACAACCCTCCCTCAAGGTTCATTTTACTCTTATTTTTTGTTAAATACCGGGAAAAGGGTAGAGAGAGGAAATTTAAAATGAGTATGCCATCTGATCTTCTTATGCTTTATACCAGTTGTAGGGAGAGTCAAGTTGAGATAAGAGAGTTATCTTTCTTTCTAACTCTTTCTAACTAAACATTTCACACTGGCAACATTCATGCTAGTTACAAATATTTGCTCAAAGTACACTTTCATTTAAATAAGTATTACATGGGCCGGTGGCTCACGCCTGTAATCCTAGCACTCTGAGTGGCAGAAGCAGATGGATTGCTTAAGCTCACGAGTTCGAGACCAGCCTGGGCAAAAGGGAGACCTCTGTCTCTACTAAGCATAGAAAAACTGAGGGAAGAGGATTGCTTGAGCCCAAGACTCAGAGGTTCTTGTGAGCTATAATGCTATGACACTCTACACAGGCCAACAGCTTGAGACTCTGTCTCTAACAAACAAACAAACAATAAATAAATAAATCTGACATGAACCAACATTTTATTACTCTTCACAAACATGTTTAAACTCAAGACAAATTTATAAACAAATAAAAAACTGATGTTTGAACCTACCAACCATGTACAATGGTATGCTATTTCCTAAGAACTTACAGCTAAGAGATGGCATTGGTATATTATAATAAACATGGAAAGCGCATGTTATTAAATTGATAATATCAAAAGAGGCCCATGGTCCTCAGCTGAGACTGGAAAAATGTCTCTGAAAGTATCTTACATCCTTTGTTATGATTTGAATATTTGTCTCCTCCAAAACTCATGTTGAAATTTAGTCCCCAGTGTAGCAATATTGAGAGGTAGGAGTCTTTAAAGGTGTTTTGAGTCACGGAGACTCTGCCTTCGTGAATGGATTAATAGATTAAAAATTAATGGCTTATATGAGATTGGTATTAGCAGCTTTGTAAGAAGAGGAAGAAAAACCCAATCTAGCATGCTCGGGCCCTTCACCATGTGATACCCTGCACCCAGTCTCTGAAGACAGTACCCGATCAGCAAAAAGCCCCTATCAGATATAGTCCTTCAGTCTTGGACTTCCCAGTCCATAACTTACAAAATAATTCCTTTTCTTTGTAAATTTCCTAGTTTAGAGTGTTCTTTTACAAGCATCAGCAAACAGAAGGAAACACCCTTCTTATTTTTTTTTCATTCCTGCAAGATAATCTGCTTAGTTTGTTTTCATCTCTTCTAAACTACCCCATGTTAGACAATGGTGGGGCTTTCATTACATCAATTCTCAGTTATCCATATTATTGGCAACCTTCATACCCAGGTATGTAGCACAATGGTAAGCACTCTGGTGATTGTGGAAAAATATGAAGCCTTGAGCCTTCCCAAAGAAAAGTGTAGATGATTTAGAAAATATGATAATCACTTAGGATTAGCTAACCCAGTACCATTCTCAACTTTCTTCTTTCCATCTCTAAGCCAAAAATGTATTACCCTGTGCTCTCCTGTAGTCAGGGATAGCTATCTGACCCAGTCCACATAAATAAGACAGAAGCAAAAGTGTGCTTGATATTTCTAGAAAGTCTTTTGCTCCTAACAAAAGGCACAGGCCGGCCTGGCTCTGTCTCCCTCCTTTCTCATGTCTGTCTTGATTATAAGCACAACTCCTGGGTCTTTGGATACCATTTGCATTCAGGAGGAAAAAGTCACCAGTATCACATGAAGCTGTTACAAATACATTTAAATTACTAAACCAAAAGCAGCTGTCATTAACATCTAGATTTTTTGTTATGAAAAAAGTTCAAGTTAATAATTATTTAAATCATTATTACTGGATTTTTTTTTACTTGTAGCCCAAACTATTTCTGAGAGAGAGATACAACATGATTCCAGAAAGCACCAAAAGCTTACTTTCTTTTCCATCATTAGACATCAACAGAAGACTATTATATGAAAAGTGATTAAGTTTTTTCTTGACAAAAGTGGTCAATGTGAGTTGGTAGAGAGGAAGGAAGACACCGCAGCAGAAGCAGCCATCAGAACAAAAAGATAAAGAAAGGGGCAAGACATGTGTCTATGGAATATAGTAACTAGAATCGTTAGTCTGGAACGCAAGAAGAGGCAAGGCTGGCCGGTAAGAAAGGAAAGCTTTGAAAGAGGGGTTTGTGCGTCTGGGTGAAGTTTATGTTTAATGTGATGTATAATTTAGAGTCACTATTGGCTTGTCCAGTGATTCAGTCATTTGTTTGGTGAGAGCCAGCTCTATGGTAAATCTCAGAAATATAAAAATAAAACACCTGGTCTTGCACTTAAGGAAGGTATGGTTTAATACAGGCAAAATGTATCCAGTTTCAATCTAGGAAACAAATGATTCCAGGTACTTCTAGCTCAATGAAATGTAATACAAGGAAATGGGTATTTACAAAACCTCTGAGGGGAATAAAAGGGCCCAGATCAAGGGCTCCCCACAGGACAAGTGAATTGAATTCAGACTCACATCATGAGGCTGAAAAGCAGAGGGCAGCAGTCTGCTGGTGCCACTACTGCATGGTCCCCTTACCCACGAGGATGACTTCCAGCTGGGCGAATGCCACTGCTTCTAATACTCACAAGCTAGCAGTTAAGCATTGAAAGGAAGGAAGAGAGAAGGAGGACTGGCATGAAGGGAGGAAAGAAGGACAGCATTTAACTTCTGGCCACTAAAAAAGACAGGAGAGGGAAACTTTTTCACAACCAGAGCCTTGGCTACTTAGGCATCTAAACATAGTTTTTAGTTTTCCAAACTCTCAAACAAGACAGATTGAAGATAAAGTACATGGAAAACTCAAGAAGACAATATGCCTTTTTTTGCCAGAATTGGGATTGGCATTCTAGGTCAAGTGCTCAGTTGAAAACAAGAAGTATGTTACTGCCTGGGCATTCAGTAGTTAGCACATTATCTCCAGAGTGTGGGGTACAAAGTGGGGAGGGTAAGGAAGGAATGCAGTTCAGACAGAAAGGGAAAGGAAATGGAAGTCAGATTGTGGTGGTCCCTGAATGCCATGTAGTAAAACCTGAAATGTCAAGAATGGGAAACCAGGCTCAGCACCTGTGTCTCAAGCAGCTAAGGCACCAGCCACATACACCTAAGGTGACGGGTTCAGATCCAACCTGGGACCACCAAACAGCAATGACGGCTGCAACGAAAAAAATAGCCAGGCGTTGTGGCTGGCACCTGTGGTCCCAGCTACTTGGGAGGCTGAGGCAAAAGACTGGCTTGAGCCCAGGAGTTGGAGGTTGCTGTGAGCTGTGATGCCACAGCACTCTACCCAGGGGCATAGCTTGAGGCTCTATCTCAAAAAAAAAAAAAAAAAAAAGAATGGGAAACCAGAGCCAGGCCTGAAGTGGTGGAGTGCCCTGAATGAATTTAGGCTTCGTTAGCATCACTCTGGATGCATGTGAATGTCACACTGGAGGATTTCAAGACAAGATGCAGAAAGGTGAGTTAGAAGGACAGGACAGTAGAAAACGAGGGATGGAACTCGAGCTGGAGACACTCTTGATGTTAAAGAAGGAAAAAGTGAATTTGATACCCTGACAGTGTATTCATCTGGAAAGGTCATCTCTAAAAGACTCGGAATAAAGTTGAGAGATGAGGATTAGAGGGGTCTGAATATAAGGTTTTGATTAGCGAAACTTGGGAGTAAGCATTTCCGAATGGGATCACAGATAACAAGAAATGCATGGGGGAAATATAAGTTTGGGTAGCTTACTTTCATTCTTCTGAGGTCTGAGAAAAGTAGAAAAGAAATTGAGGGCAAAAATCAGTTCATGCTCTTAAATTTTAAATCTTGGGAAGATGACATTATTGTTGACAGTATTGGACAAGGCACACAAAAATGACCAGGTTGAGAGTGAGTTCTTTTTTGTCATGGCAGGAGTTAGCATTGAAGTAGAAGAAAATTGTCAATGCAATTTAAACAAATATATAGTTTTCCTGTTTTCAATGGAACTAGCTAACAATGAGATGTCATTTTTCAATAAAATATAATTTTATTTTATGGGAAATACTAACGAAGTTATTGAACCATGTGTGTCTCTGAAATCAGCAGCTGAGATGCTCACAGGGGTAGAAGAAGAGACTAGGAAAAAGATGGACGCCTAGGTATGTGGAAAGGGAAATGCAAATTTTGTGAGTACAAGTTAATATTGTTATAATACTGACCAAGAAAATGTGCAAAGAAAATTTTTTGCACAAAGCCTCAGTTTTAGATACTATTGTCCAATTTCTGAATTGAGGCTGTCCACTCAATTGGCTTCCAAGAATCATATATCAGCCTCAATGTTAAAAGATGAGACAAGGTTTTCTATAATTATATTTTCTGGGATTTTTCCATGGAAAATAATGTGTCCAAATCTCTCTTGAACTTATTTTATCTTCTTTGAGCAAAACCCTTTTAAGAAAACACAGCAAATAGCCAACTTTGGATCATTACTAGGATGCAAATGATAAAACAAGATACATTGATCTTTGGGACACTCTGTAATAAAAGTGTTTCTAAAAGTTCAAAGGTAGGAGAAAGCCTCACACATGTAAGGAAGACTCGTACCTTGACCTTTCAGCACAGCACTTACAGACGTGCAATGAATCACTAGTGATTCAAAGAAAGAGGTAAGCACATTTTTTCTGCTATAGCAAAAGGAATTACCTCTCAAAATTTCTTATCTAACTCAAATTGCAGACCTTTGAAATGATTTTCCTGCATGGTCTGTGATAGACCATATTCAGTCTGGAGACCTTACCCAGAATTGCACTATCATCCAGTCACATCACATCACAACATCATCCAGAAAAATGCCCAGTATATTTTAAACACTCAAAATTCTGTTTCTAATTTACAATCTGTTATCTCATTTTTCTATTATAATATCCTTCCCATGTCAAATTGCCAGGTTTCTATCATTTGAGTTAAGCTCAAAGACATGTTGTTGTGTCAATAAATAAAAAACAGAAAAAAAGCTCCTTAAATGAAAAAGATGTTTATTGGGGAATAAAACATTGCAATGAGAATACACGTGTCATAGTAAACTGTGTGTGTGTTCAAGACAAAGTTTTTATGGTTTTTTTTTTTTTTTTTTTTTTTAGACGGAGCCTCTAGCTGTCACCCTGGATAGAGTGCCGTGGCATCACAGCTCATAGCAACCTCCAGTTCCTGGGCTCAAGCGAGTCTCCTGCCTCCGCCTCCCAAGTAGCTGGGACCACAGGCGCCCGCCACAACGCCCAGCCATTTTCTGGTTGCAGCCATCATTGTTGTTTGGCGGGCTGGGCTGGGGATTCGAACCTGCCACCTTAGGTGTACGTGGCTGGCGCCTTAGCCGATTGAGCCACAGGCGCCGAGCCGAAGACAAAGATTTTTAATGAAAAAAATTAGGAAGATTGTGTAATTATTTTGAGAGAATTATCCCTGCTATAAAGATCAACAACAAGGCAGATATTAGCCCAAGGATGGGCAAGTAGTCTCTGGGCAGAGGTCCTTGCAAAAGTATTTTTGCTATGTAAGGTTGTCATGGCTTTTGTGCAAAGTTGTGGTTTTGGTAGAATCTTTTGTAATCATTTTATTATCAGGCATGTAAGCATAGAACCCTGTCTTCACAGCTCCCCTCCCCCCACTTAATTTGTAAAATTATTGTTTGGGGGAATTTTAATGACTGCCATTTTGATTCTGGCAACTTTCAAAGTTGTAATAAGAGAATTTTAGACCAGGTATGGAAGCTCATGCCTATAATCCCAGCACTTTGGAAGGCCAAGGTGGGACTTGGAGAATAGCCTGGGCAACATAGTAAGACGCTTTTGAAAAAAATTTAAAATTAGCCAGACATGGTGGCATGCACCTGTAGTCCTAGCTACTTGGAAAGCTGAAGCAAGAGCATTACTGGAGCCCAAGCATTTGAGGCCACAGTGAGCTATGATCAGGCTACTGCATCCCAGTCTAGGCAACAGCAAGGCCCTCTCTCTTAAAAATAAAAAAGAGTTCAGAGTAGCTATAACATTTGTGTGTTACCAAAATTATACACTTTTATAATAGTTTTCTGTTTGACTTATTTTATTGATGGGATATATTCTACTATAATAATCATATGACAATAAAGTAATTTAAAAAATCCAAAGGATAAAAGAAACAAGGCTATGATGTGGTATCAGGGATCTTTTAGCATCAGCCCACCACTCCATCATCTTTTTACTTGTAGTCTGTAATTTCTTCAACAAGGTATAAAGACTTTTATTTCATGGATATCCCTGGGAGAAAATAATAGGGTGTGGCAGAGGAGAATTGCTGAATGCCGGCTGAATGAAGAAGTAGCTAGTTTCAAGGTTCCAAGTTGGAACACTGATATTCCCACTCAGAGATGTTTGTTGGATGTTCCTAGCTTGAATGGGAAGTGGATCCCTCTCCAGAAAAGGACACTTACTCTAAGACCTTATCCTAGTTTTTAGGCTAATGATGAATCATCTGCTGGGTCTTCTGACTGATAGCATGAAATACTGTTTGAAAGCATTGAATCAATAAAAAAATGCCAACAGGTTTTGATAAGCAATGTGTGTGTGGATGTTGAGAATCCATGTCTTTCAGGTTTTCAAATTTTACGCCTTTTCACCCAAATCCTTAAGCTTTGGTGTGGAGAAACCAAAGGAATGTAGGAATGACTTATTTGTTCTGAGTCTAAATTCTTTCCACAGTGGCGTCTTGTCTTTGTATCATTCTCTATATCAATCCTCTCTCAATCTCTTTCTTTGAGGGCACAACTCCTTTCTTTTTAAACCTCCCACTTGTCCCTTCTCTATTCCTAGAGGAGGCCCTCTCTACCCTCTCATCAGTTACCATCGAACTGGTAGATTAGGTTGTTAGCTCTACTCAGTATCACACCTTGCAGAAGCTAATCACCCAATTGTCTAAGCCGGGGTGTCCAACCTGCTGCCATGGGCCGTATGCTAATTTTGTGAGGACATTGTTTGCTTTCCTGTGGTGGTGGAAATCACAAAAAAATATAGAGGGGTCTTTTTTTTTTCTTTCCTTATCAGTTTTAGTCAGTGTTTGTATATTTAATGTGTGTCCCAAAACGACTCTTATTCTTCTAAGATGCAGCAGTGAAAAAAAGGCTGGACCCCAGGAAGGGAACTCATCACTAGGTTTCCTCTCATCACTGCAGAGTGGTAGTTGGAGTGGATATCACCTCTATATCTAATTCTGCTTATAAATGAAAATCTCCAGAAATACAAGAGATAATAAGTATTTACTATCACCAACCTCTCAATGTAGTATTTTCCCCCAGAAAGGTGCATGCCATGTGCCAAAGAGCTCAAGGGATTGGGCTCATTAGACTTGGATGAATTTATTAAAATTTGCCTGGTATTTTAACAACTTAAGAGTTCAGAACTTTCTTCAATGATAGCTAGATGTGTGGTAAAATACTATGTAGTTGATCAACCCCAGAAAACTAATACGACTACTCAATAACAAGAAATGAAAGTAATTTATGTAATTCTTAGATAGCCACTGTGATGTCACTTATGTTCTTCTTTTAACCTCTTCTACTTTCCAGCCCAGAACGCAGAATTCTGTTTACTCTGCCTCGCTCCCCTACCCACCCATGGCATTTAATTTTCAAACACCCTCCTCCGTACTCCCCCATTGTATCTTAAGTCTCCTGTCTTCTCCTCAAGGACCCAGGAATTTCGAGCAATACTTTAAATCCTTCAAAGCTAAGTCTTTCCCTGGAGAATCCAACTGTTGGTTTTATAGGCAGTAGGCTGAAACACATGTACTTACGTTTTGATCCTGAGAGTCACACTGAGGAGGGCTCAATTACAGGTTGAAGCAGAAAAACCATCATAAAATGATAGAACTGCCTTTACTTCAAATCTACACGAGATTATCTTCTGAGATTACCAGAACCGTGGGAACAGCTTGCTTCCCTATGGAACTAATACTAATGACCACAGAGCTACCTGCAGAGAAAACCTGGCCCTGTTCACTTCAGCGGCAGAGAATCTCCAGAAACTTTTTTTTTTTAGTTTAGTGAAGCATGGATGTTTTAGCAAATGACGTTCTGTGTTTTGATAGTGAGCCAGTTGGGCAGGGTCCCTTGATAGTTCTGTGCTCTGTAAGCGAGCAAGCACATTGCTGATGCTCAATAAATGTCACATATTGTCAACTATCAGTTATCCAGAGTGTAATGAGAAAAATGCCTTGGCATGAATTACCTCAAAGCTTAATCAAGAAGCTGTGGGATTCTGACACCGCATCATAAAACAGATTGGCATTTTTACTTAAACTGCTAGACTGTATACATTTGTTTTAACGATACATCTTTAAATTGTTCCAACTTGTTTATAGTGACAACTAGAAATCACTGAAATTATTGAACACCAGTAACAGAAAATTTTAATACATAGGCCGGTGTTCCAGATGTTATTGTGATCGCCCCCAATGTTCCGGACTGATGTATCGTGTCCATTCAAGTCCCCAGTCTTTACCTATGCTTTTCTCTCCTGGAATTTTCTTCCTGCCCCAACTCAATTTGTCCTCTTGGAAAATTCCAGCTCACCTCATTGGGAAACTTTTCTTGAAGTAATTTTTCTCCCACACAAGAAAAGAAATTGTGCTGCCTCTTCGTAACGCTGGTACTTGGAACAAAGCACGTGAAAGTTATTCAAAATAGGCAGATTTCGAAAAGTGCCTAAAACACAGAAGTGCCCAACAAATAATTGTTGAGTGACTGGATAACAAATGAAGGATAAGACTGTAAATTATCCATTTTCTGTTTTTTTATACTACCCCATGGTGAATGTAAAAATGAGGAAATAAATGGGGGAGAGAATGGGGAAGGAGACTTTGGACAACATGAGTGACCCAGCTCTGAAAATGGCAATCCTCAATGGAGAGTTCTCCTTATCCCCACAAGTAGAATCAGTTCAACTTTTCAAAGACCCTGTGTGACCTACATCTACTAAAAGGGAAGTCTACTAGGCAAGTCCTTAAACTACATTTCTACATTTCCAGACTACTAAACCTAAGACATCTCAGGCTATAGCAAAATTTTAAATCTGCAGCAACCGCATGAAGATGAATACAAGGGCAGAACACACTTCTCTGACATTTTAGCTAATGTTTCCAAGTTAATCTAGATGCTGCTATTAATATATGGTGAGTATATGCCCCCTTATCCTGGTGATAACAGCACTAAAGCTTCAATAGACATATGGTAAGAGAGAATGTAGTGTACTTCGCTTGAGGGAAAAGATTAGAGGGAGAAAACACTTCCCTCACAAATTAAGAAAAAAATGAAAACAAAGGTTTCAGCTTCCAAGACAAAACCATATTCTACCTAGTAATTCCTTTCTTTCTTTCTTTTCTTTATTTTTTTTTCCAGTTTTTTTTTTTTTTTTTTTTTTGGCTGGGACTGGGTTTGAACCCACCACCTCTGGTAAATGGGGCCAGCGCCCTACCCTTGAGCCACAGGCACCGCCTTCTACCTAGTAATTCCATAGTAGTTTCTGCATTATTCCAATTGAATCTGAATCTGACATTTTGTGCCTTGCTAAAGTGCTACTTTTCTTCATGTAGCTCAAGACTTTATGGAAACTCTTATTTATTCTTAGGATGTGGTTGTGTGATGTTCTGTGTCTAAATGCCAGCTGATAACCCCAGGTGCAAGTGGCTATTCCTTCAGTCCTAGGGAAAAATGGCCCCCCTAAGAAGTTTGAGTAGATGATGATGATGACTATACTCAGAGTATGAATTATAACAAACCTATCTCTGTGGTCATATCAGTTTTAAAATGACTCCCTACCAGGTACTACGGTAAAATTGTGTTCTCTTGAAGAACTCTTAGAGAATCTCGAATAGCTTTTTGAAAACAAGTGCTCTCACGAGCTCACTTTCAATAAGTTGGAAGTAGTTGAAAACACATTACAACGTTTAGTAAGGGTTAATATCTCCTTCCCTCACACCTGGGCTCACCCTCCACCTTACTGATGCTGGTGAGAACGCTGAGTCATGCCGACCTGAGCCATGCCTGCCATCACTCCTTATCAGAATCTCATAAGTGAGAATTACATTCTCGAAAGCTTTGCAGTTTATTGGGTCTGATTACACTGACGGCGTGACTCAGAGCAGAAACTAAGTTCAGTTTGCTCCCTGGTAGAATAAAGTTTTCTTTCTGTTCTTTTTTTCTTCTTCAAAACTTTGCATAACATTGGAACTGATTTCACGTGCTTTTCTGCTAACATTTATATTTCATCAATATGAAAGAGACCATGAGAGCTTTCCAAGGTCTGTCGTATCATATTAAAGTAATGATTTCTAAGTATAAAGCCTCAAAGTTGTAAACAGGCTCTATTGATGAGCTTCATTAATTCATGCCACTTGATCTTTCTATTTTTCAAAGATGGATATTCCAATTTTATTTCAAAGAGCATTTCTATCTTTATAATTAGGATTGCCAATTTTTATAGATTCTAACTTTTTCCTTTCATTGATCATAAGGAAAGAACCTCTGGGGAAAACAAACCCAAGCCTCAACATAAAAACAAAATTGCTGCATTATATTTTTCTGTGGCCAGTTGGGTAAGGCTATAAATAGATAGACAAATACAGAAAAATACTGACTCAATTTTGGGATATTATATGACAGGCACTGTACTGGGCACTAAAGGCACACAAATAGGAGTAAGATGGCAGCCCCAGGCTTCAGCAAACTTGTAATTTGCTCAGAAATATTGAAATGTGCCAATGTCATCATAATGGAGGCAAACATTACTTAACTACCAAAGGTATGCAGACGTAAGAAAGAACAGCCAAGGCTTGGGTATTCGTAGCTCAGTGGTTAGGGTGCCAGCCACTTACACCGGGGTTGACAGGTTTGAACCTGGCCCAGGCCTGCTAAAACAACAATGACAACTGCAACAACAACAAAATAGCTGGGCGTTGTGGTGGGTGCCTATAGTCCCAGCTACTTGGGAGGCTGAGGCAAAAGAATCATTCAAGCTCATGAGTTTGAGGTTGCTGTGAACTGTGACACCATGGCACTTCACCGAGGATGACATAGTGAGACTCTGTCTCAAAAAGAAAGAAAGAAAAAACAGCAGAATCCGATTTGGGGGATCAGGAAAGGTTTTGTTCAACAGGAAGGACATTTTCTGTTCTATGAAAGATCTTGTGTTATATCTATGCTGAGTTATCCAGACCACATTCCCCTGTGCACCAGCTGCGGACAATCTCACCTAATTTGTCTCATTTCCCTGGCTCAGGTGCCCTCGCACATGCCACACCTCTGTTTCATGTAATTTCTGGACATTCCTAGGACACTTATAAAACCTCTCTGAGGCTAAGTTTATTTATCTATAAAATAATGATAATACTATCTCCATAGCATTGCTGTGAGGATTAAATGAGACAGTATGCATCATGGAACAGCTATTATTATTTTATACTTGGATTATACATCCCTTCCAAAATAATTGCCTAATGACGCGTTGAGAAAAGTAAGGTAAAAAGAAAGACAGGAAGCAAACGTCCTCTTCTACCCCTTTTCCAGACCAGCTTCACTTTAGGCCCCCAAATTGAAGAATGATAGAAATAGAGAAGAAAGATAAATTTCTCTTTTGGTTCTATGATCTTTAAGTGTTTTTTAAAAAGATATTTTTTCCTTGATTTTCTTGAGAGTCTTCTAGTCTATTATACAACTAAAAGTTACACCTTTCTATACAGTCACAAAGTTTTTTAGGACTTTGGAAAGGAAAAGGAGAAAGAGAAAGGAAAAAGAGAAAAGAAAAAGAAAGGAACTTATAGAATTGTGGCAACAGTTGCTGAACCTCCACAATCTTATGTAGCTGGGCACATGGTCTAAGATTTCATGATTTTGCTGTGCTTGTTTCAGTCTTCAAGGCCTTTCATACATCAATAAACGGAGGCATAATCCCTGGGTCGGTAGGTGTAGATTTCTAAACCCCTCTACAGTTCAGATAGGCTTCAAGAAAGTGGTTTTCTACCACTTTTATGTGTCTATACCTACTCATTACAAATTGCATCATCTTGATGAGACTGCTAACAGATGCATAATCTGTTGTAAAGAATAACAGATTCTGTTATTCCTGTTGTCTGATGATGAGCTTAGTTAACTGTTAATCAAGCCACTGAAAAGGACAATTATTTGAAAAATGAAAATTCTAATTTTATTGATTGTGTGCTTTGGTTGGAAATAAATAAATAAATTTTATAATGCAGTTAAACATCCTTTGCTTTTAACTAAGCTTTTTATTTTGAGATATGTAGATTCACACATACTTGTAAGAAATAATACAGAACGATCCTGTGTGTCCTTTACCAAATTTCCCATTTGTAACATTGTGCGAAACTAGTACAATAGCACAACAAGGACATTGACATTTACATAATCTACTGGTCTTATTCACGTTTTCCCTGTTTTACATATCACATTCACTGACTAAACCATCCATAGATCAAAATATTGGGGGGGGAATAAAAATAACAATACAACAATAAAAAATAATATGAATTTTAAAACCAATGTACAGTAAGTACAACTAACTATTCACATAGCATTTATGTTGCATTAGGCATCTGGCCAAGCGAGGTGACTCACTCCTATAATCTAGCACTCAGGAGGACGAGGTAGGAGGATCCTTTAAACTGAGGAGTTTAAGGCCAGCCTGAACAAGGTCAAGACCTCTACTAAAAATAGAAAAAAAAAATATTAGTTGAGCATTGTGGTGGGAATTTGTAGTCCGAGGTAACTGGAAGGCTGAGGCAGGTGGATCAGAGTGTGAGGTTGCTGTGAACTAAAATGCCACAGCACACTACCCAGGGTAACTAAGTGAAACTCTGTCTCAAAAAAAAAAAAAAATTAGGGGCAGCCTCATATACCGGAGGTGGCAGGTTCAAACCTGGCCCCAAGCCAAAAAAACTGCCAAAAAAAAAAGTAAATAAAAATCAAAAAAATTAAATTAAATATACAAGAGTTTTACATAGGTTATATGCAAATACTATGCCATTTTATATCAAGAATTGAGCAAGCATACATAGATTTTGATATCTTGGGGATCCTGGAACCAATCCCCTACAGAGACTAAGGGATGACTGTACTCTAAGGGTATATGTGTGCCATGTACATACAGTAGAACCTCCATAAATGACTGGTCAACATATGGAGGTGTTTAACATAAGGAACTAAGTACCCTCAAGTACTTTGAGTTCATGTGGTACATGTCCAGCCTAAGAAAATCACATCAATTTAAAGATGTGGTCAGCGTAAAGTGGTGGTCAACAATGGAGGTTCTATTGTATTTAGTTCTAAGTATTTCATCACGTGCTATGTTCACATATCCACCATCACAGTCACGATAATGGTTTCATTACCACAAGGACCTTCCATAGAGCCTTTTATAAGCCCCAACTGCCTTCTCTCCTCCATCCCTAATCTCTGGCAACCATTAATCTATTCTTTACTTATATGATTTTGTCATTTTCAAGACGGTTATATAAATGGATCGTATAGTATGTAACCATTTGGAAATGGTATAGTATGTAACCATTTGGAATTGCCTTTTTTCACCTGTCATGATTCCCTTGAGATTCATTCATGTTTTACAATCCATAATAATTACATAATTATTATTATTGCCAGTAGTAATCCATGGTCGAGATGTATCACATTTTAACATTCAGCTGTTGAATTACAATTTTGGCCTATCACCAATAAAGCTACTATAAATATTCTTTACAGGTTTTCGTGTGAACATAACATTTCATTTCTGAGACCAATGCCCAGTAAGCAAGTGCTGGGTTGGACAGTAATTACACGCTCACATTTTTTACGGAACTGCCAAACTGTTTTCCAAAGTGGCTATGCGATTTTACATTTTCACCAACAACGTATGCATGATCCAGTTTTTCCACCTTTTTATTTTTCACATTACACTAGTCTGTGTGGATGGTAAAGTTAGTAAATAACCCGTGTAAGAACAGCCTGTAAAAAGCCAATTCAAAAAGTCCAAAGGGTAAAAAGGCAGGACACATATAAAAAAGCCACCTCAAGCGAGGGCCTCTCTCTGACTTGGCTCAGCATACGGCTTCCAGGTACGCAGCAAATGCTTTATACTCCTGAAAAGTACCTGATATTCTGCTCATATTTACTCCAGCTAAAGTGAGATAAATAAATTTTTTCATTCCAAAACAGGAGGATCATGGCCTATACAATGCTTCAAGTAGCTCTGTGTTCAACATTGCTTATAGGTAAGAACCTGTTTCTTTTTTATTTAGCCTGTCTTTTTACAACTGTCCGGTTGATAATCTCTTTTGACTTTTGAAAGAAATGAACAAATACGTTTTATCCATAGACCTGTTCTGCACCATTGGGGGCACCAAACTATTGTGTCACACTTTGGTTTTGAACATATTAATATTAACTGTGCATATGTGATCATTTCATTACTAATTATGTGTTAGCATATTAACATATTTCTGCTGCTAAGAAGTCTGTTTAATTGCTGCCTCTGAAGAAGTGCTCTGGTGTCCCTGAACAAAGGAAAATTTTAAAATATCTTTTAGAAACTGTAATACTTACATAGTACTATTATGTGAAGACCTCAAAGTACTTTGGGAAAGTGAATTCATTAACCTTTAGGGCAAGCTGGAGCTCTAAGTGGTGCTTTAAAGGTAGATCAGGGAAGGCACCAGAGGCCAGATGATTTGCTGACAAATTGACCCAGTAACTCAAGGTTTATATCAGAATTGCACTGAGAGGTCATTTGCTTTTCTTGAAACAAAAAACAAAACCACTCACAAAGGTATATATTATCTTCACAGATAAACCTCTACATTTATGAATATTTATGATGAATATGCATAAATTATAACAAATTTCTGCTTCTATGATAAGCTGGAGATTCATGCAAAAAATTGAATTTTTCTGGCAGCCCTTCCCACACACAGTTAGATATAGCCATATGTATAGAATTGTGTGTATATGTGTATATGTGTGTGCATAATTGGCCTTTAATTCCTAAGTATAGAAATAACTTTAATAAAGAGTTTTAATCATCAACATTGCTGTTTGCATTGGGGTCATGTTTAAATATATAATTTAGACATTTTTTTAGCTAAATTATTATTAAGCAATTATCACCAAGGCATATACATCACACACAGTCACAGCCCACATCTCCCGATGAAGAAAGTGAGGCTGGCTCAGTTTAAGTGAGTGTCTCAGAGCTCACTGTAAGTTAAAGTCATGAGCTGATCATAACTCATCAGTGTAATGCTGTGCCACTGATCCATGCAGTTGGCTTTAGGGGAGTGATGGCCAATGCCTGCAAAGCTAAAGCACTGTGGCTGATCCACATTCACCTGTGACTGCTGCAGGGTCAAAAATATCTGACAAAGGAAAATGGTTCTGCAAAATTTTTAAGAGACGTAAAAGGCTTTTTTAAGAAACAAGTTTGAATAGACCAACTCCAGCTGAGATACAAACATGTCTACCTATGACAACTAGCTCGACTGACTCGAACTTAAAAATAATAGTAAATAATAATAGGAAAGTTACCTAGTTAAAGTTGAAAACTGGGAACTTAGGACAGAGGCACATTCAGCCTGCTGGGTTAGCCAGCCCTTCAGTTCTCAGCAAAGAAGCGTTTGCTGCTTTCAGACTGACTAAAGTTTGACTGGCATTTTCTAAATCAGATAGCTCTAGAGTAGAAAAGAGTATCTGAATCAACTTTCTTTGTTTCTTTTTTACCCATTTTTCTTTAAGATTGCAGTTTATTTATCTGTAATTCCCTAAAGCCCCCCTGCTTATCATAAGAAAACAATTTCAAAAACAATGTTTATTTTTACTATTAAAAAAGCTGGCTTGGCGCCTGAGGTTTAAGCCGCTAAGGTGCCAGCCATGTACACCTAAGGTGGTGGGTTCGAATCCCCAGCCCGGGCCTGCCAAACAACAATGACGGCTGCAACCAAAAAATGGCCGGGCGTTGTGGCGGGCGCCTGTGGTCCCAGCTACTCGGGAGGCAGAGGCAGGAGACTCGCTTGAGCCCAGGAGTTGGAGGTTGCTATGAGCTGTGATGCCATGGCACTCTACCCAAGGGGA
>CAUYQV010159273.1:0-16308 GCA_963574575.1 Galagoides demidoff | reverse complement strand
CTCAAGTGAGTCTCCTGCCTCCACCTCCCAAGTAGCTGGGACCACAGGCGCCCGCCACAATGCCCGGCCATTTTTTGGTTGCAGCCATCATTGTTGTTTGGCGGGCCCGGGCTGGGGATTCGAACCCGCCACCTTAGGTGTACTTGGCTGGCACCTTAGCTGATTGAGCCACAGGCGCCGAGCCTGACCTGGGATTTCTTAAAGGATAATTTGAAGGCCTAGGTGAAATGTCACCACCTCCATTAAGCCTTCTTTGACTTTCTCAGGAAGCACTAACAGCTGCCTTTCTCAGGTCTTTGTTCCATAGCAGTTGTGGGCCTTCTGCATACCTCAGTCAGAGCCTGTCACATCCTATGTTACTCTTTGTTCATCTCTCTTGTTTCCTTCACAAGTCTGTGAGTTACTCAAAGGCTGGAGCCAGGTCTTTGTCATTTTAATAACAGTCACAGTTCATTGTCCATCATGATCTCAGCTTAATCCATGTTTGTTAAATGAAGGTATTGGTTTCTAAAGTAACAAGCTAACCTAAATGAAAAAAACTTTCATTTTGTAACTTATGGAATACTCAGGCCATTCTTCTATTGCAGTAAGAAGTCCTGTCTTATGGTAGAAACTCAGGTTCTGGCCCAACCCTGAGTAACCAGGAAACAGTGCTGCCAAAGCTAGATATTTTTATCTAGGCCCTTACTCCTAGGGTAAGTTGACCAGACGTCCTGCTTTTGGCGGGACAGTCCTAATTTTTAACAATTTGTCCTGTGTCCCACAGCATTTTTAAAAAGCCCCAATTTTTGGAAAGAATGCATGACAAGCTAGGGAACATGGGAGAACAGGAAGGGAATATACGGTTTTTGGCTGCCATGTGACTGTTTCACCAGGATATGCATTTTATATTATTTTTGTTAATTTTATAACATTAAACTTTAATAATAACAAATAATTGTTGAGAACTGCTTATCAAAGTTTGCATTGTTGTCAGGCCCCATCTCCCCCCCAATGGTGGCCCGCTTTACCAATGTTAAAATTTGGTCACCTTATTCTAGGGTATAGTCTAGATCAGTAGTGTTAATGATATTTTTGAGCTTGTTAGATGCAGACCCTCAATCCCACCCCAGACATCCTGAATCAGAATCAGCATATTCACCAGAATTCCAGGGAATGTGTAGATATCTTGACATTTAAGAGTTTTGATCTAGACACAGAGCAATTCTCGAACTTTATGGTCTCATGAACATTCTTTACACTCTTAAGAATTATTGAAGATACGTAAGAGCTTTTGTTTACATGGATTTTATCTACCAATATTTACTGCATTTGAAATTTAAATTGAAAAAATTTTATGATGCTTATCAATGCATTTGAAAATAGCGATAACAAGCCCATTATATGTTAAGACAAATAATATGCTTTTATAAAACATTAACATATTTTACAAATTGAAAATATGTTTAATGTCTGGCTTGCTTAATAGATGGCAGCTGGGTTCTCCCATCTGCTTTGGTATCAATCTGTGCTGATATCTCATGTGTGTAGTCTCTAGAAAACTTCACCTTACACAATGAAAAATGAGAAAATGAGAAGGTAAAAGATAAATAAAATTTCAGGATTATTTTGAAAATAGCTTTGGCCACCCTGGGCATACGTAGAGCTGCATGGGTCTAGCCTGGCATGAGGCATGCTGGCAGACACTCCGAGGCTAACCTGGTTCCGTGGAGGCTTCTTCCTGCATTATATGCTGTGACCAAGAGGTGAGAGACATCATTTCTCACCTGGAGGAGATATAGCTGGTGTCCAAATGTCATTGCTAATACTTACTTACAGTTGATCTTCTAGAGGTAGCTTTCTTAATCAGTGGCTAAAGATCCAGAATGCTTATTCCAATTTTAAGTGGGATCAGTTTTATTAGAAAGTAAACTTTTCTTCCCAATAACATGCTTATTTATTGTTGTCATTTTTGTTTTCTGTTCCTCAAATGGCAGCGCACTGTAGAAAAAGGGACATTTTGCAATCTCTGAGTAAAAGATGTTCAGAGCTAGAAGAAACCTGACAGGCCATCTGGTCTAAATCTTCATTCTACAGATAAGGACATAGAAGAGGTCCAGGAAGGTCAGGTGACTCATCCAGAGTTGACCAGCTAGAAAATGGGAGAGCTAGTTGCCTCCAGGACTCTTTCTACCTGTTTCCCAGAATGTGCACTGATGCCTCTTAGGGAAGTTCATAATAAACCCCTTAAGGAAGGCAGATAAGGAAAGTTAATATATCCCCTCTTAGGATTTGGAGGTTGGGAGAGATTTGGTACTTTTCCTTTGAGGATAACTGCTCTATGGTAGCCATGGCAGAATTAATGCTCTGACAAGGAATACAAGGCTTCTGTTAAGCCATAAGGGGACAGAATTGACAATTTGTTTATTTTTGCAGCTTAGTAGTCACTTCAGGCAAAAAGTATGGCTTAACATCTCACAATGGGCCCATTTTCTTCTGCATAGATGTGATTCACCTGTCCAGTAAGAATTCAGACAAATTTGACCCCAGTCTACAAGCAGCCCTGCCAGACTCAGGGCTGAGGTCAGCGTAGGTGGACAGGGCTCGTTGGGTTTCCCTGGAAAGAGAAATTGCCACCAATTTTGAGCTAGTTAATTTCCTTTATTTGCTCTAGATTTGACACTGATTCATTAATTCATCCTTTCCTCTTTTCCTTCATTTTTTTCCCCAACGAATATTTTCTGAAGGCTGACTTAGCACAAGACCCAGTGCTAAGAACTGTGAGGAAAACATTTAACATCTTGTTGTCTACATACAACACGTAATTTCTCCATTTTTCATTCATCTGTCAAGCAGTCTGTACTAGCCCCTAAATCTTAATCTGTTAACATAAATCTAACCAGAAACCAAATATTGTCCATACCTAAGGGTTGATCAAATGCCTGAAAACTGTTCAACCAGGATAGCTAGATCCCTGTAATTAGAAATCCTCCCTTAGGATTAATGTATTATACTTCATTTGAAGTTCAAAGTGTTATCAAAAGAGTCTGCAACCTTCTAATGTAGCCATTTTATGACTGCTTGGAAAAAGAGCCTTTTCTTTCCGGTACTGGAGAAGCAGTATAGTTTGGAAATTAGCAGACTCACTTCTGGAGCCAGAGTGCCTGAATCTGAATCTCACTGCTGCCTGCTATCTGGGTGGCACTGGGCAATTTACTTGAGCTCTCCCCGTGCTTCCATCTTGTCATATGTAAAAGGGGCAGAGGGGATTAGAGCCTACCTCTGACAGGGCCTCACTAATGGTTCATTCTGAGCCTCAAATATAACATAAAGACAAAAATAAAGAGCTAGGAGTTCAGCCTACTGCTGTGTCATCTGGCCTTCCCTGAGGTTCCTCTGCAGAGCCCTGATTTTAAAAGTTGCTCCTCTGAAGATTTTGTGCATCTGTTTTACTAAGGGAATTGCTCAAATAGGAGGGTGCCTCTTCAGTGGTATTCTAATTATAATGATATAATTTTTCACCGAAAACCCGACTCAGCCTTTATACACACACTCCAGTGAATGTGAAGGTGAAAATATCGTACAGCTAATAGCTTTGCCTTGTTGCAGTCTGGGCCAATCCCGTAGCAGGCTGTCTGTGTGTTGGCAGCACTGCCCCTCACAGAAATGAGTCGTCAGCCCCGCAGCTGCTGAGTACCTACTCCCTCCCTGTTAATGTCCCATACAGTGCTGGACATGTTGGGGACGGGTGCTGAGGCTGAGAACAGATAACAGACTACAATGTGGGTCTTGGAAAGAAGGAGGGATTCCAGAAGGGAGTATCAGAGAGGACTTTCCAGAGATTTTAAACCTGGGTGCAGCTCTTGAGTGTTGGAAAGGTATTCCTGGCAGAAGGATCTATTTTGTGTGTGTGTTTTTCCTATTATGCTTATTACAAGTGAAATAATCCTACACATAAACCTGCCTTCTATTTCTTCTGTGTCACTATCCAAGATACAACCCATTAGCGGGCCATTCATCTACCTTTGCCCCATTTATGCTACAGCCTGACATACTTTGCCCTTCCGAGCCATAAATCCTCATTGTTCCCTTTGTCATGGGTAAGCACAGAGGGACTGGCAGTTGATTGATTGTTTTTTCATTTCATATTTATTCCAAGGTAAGAAGCTGATGGATGCTTCTGGAACTTCTAGGATTTGATCATTCTGAATTGAAATGGGTAAAATCTCCTCTGCATACAAACTCTAAAGAGTCCCCAGGCTGCTGGTGACACAGAGACATCCAGCAGGAACCCATCCACCACTTGTTTGTTCTTTCAAGCATTGGCCAACATGTTTTATGCTGACCAGCCCTGACCCACACCTTTGAAGCTGTCAGGCCTGACACTCCCTTTACTTGGTTTCTAGATTTGTTGTCTTTAGAATTTCTCTTGCATCTGGCGGCACCCATAGCTCAGTGAGTAGGATGCCAGACACATACACCGAGGCAGGCAGGTTCAAACCTGGCCAGGGCCAGCTAAAACAATCATGACAGCTGCAACAAAAAAATAGCCTGTCATTGTGGTGGACGCCTGTAGTCCCAGCTACTTGGGAGGCTGAGGCAAGAGGATTGCTTGAGCCTAGAGTTTGAGGTTGCTGCGAGCTGTGATGTTAGGGCACTCTACCCAGGGCAACAGCTTGAAACTCTATCTCAAAAAAAAAAAAAAATTCTCAGTGTATCTTACAAGGGTACATGTGAAACTTACTAAATGTAGACTATAAATGTCTTAACACAATAACTAAGAAAATGCCATGAAGGCTATGTTAACCATTCTGATGAAAATATTTCAAATTGTATATAAAACCAACACATTATTACCCTCCCCCCAACCTCTCTGCATCCTTGTTGACTTTCCTCTTTTCTCTCCTAGCACTGCCAGAGGAACACAACAGGAGAGCACTGTGAGAGATGTCTGGATGGTTATATTGGAGATTCTATCAGGGGCACACCCCGGTTCTGCCAACCGTGCCCCTGTCCCCTGCCCCACCTGGCCAAGTAAGTCCTAAAGGCAGAGGTATTATCTAATGTTCATTTCTTTTTTTTTTTTTTCCATATCCAGAGTTCTGAGGTTTTATCACAGTCAAAACTGAATACTTTGTGTTGAGATAAGACTGGAAAACGTATAGAAAAGTTCTCTCACTTAAATGCACTGTCATGGAAGCTTAAGCACTTGCAGTGTAGGTGATGATTCTGTTCCCAAAATATTGGGGTGCATCATAAGGTCAACGAAGTCTCCCAAGTTCTATAAACAAGGCTAGTCTCACCTTTTTTCAACTATTTTTTCATCTAGAGGAAATGCAGCTTGTAATGCCGTTGGACTAGTGATAACACAGTATTTTCAGGAGTACTGTTTCTTCTGACTCATAGAATAGAGGTTTCCCTATGTGGCAGCCAAATATGCTTTTCTTTTCTTTTCTTTTCTTTCTTTCTTTTTTTTTTTTTTTCTTTTGAGACAAATTTTCATGCTGTCACCCCAGGCTACAGTGAGATGGCATCATAACTCACAGCAACCTCAAACTCCTGGGCTAAGCCATCCTTTTGCCTCAGCCTCCCAAGTAGCTGGGATTACAGGCCTTTGCCACACTGCCCAGCTAATTTTTCTATTTTTAGTAGAGACGGGGTCTCAATTTTTCTCAGGCTGGTCTCCAACGTCTGAGGTCAAGCAAGCCTCCCTTCTAGGCCTTCCAGAATGATAAAATTACAGGAGTGAGCCACTGTGCTGAGCCCCAAATATGCTTTTCAGAGTTAGAACACAGATGAAAAAAGTGCATGCTTTGGGCCAATCGGGTCATAGAAGATTTACGAGAAAACAATTTTTCACTTCTGGCTATAGTTTGACCTGAATAAGAAGTGAGAATAGATATACATTATAATGGAAATAATGGAATTATTTTCAGTTATATAACATGTGTAAATCCTGTAATAAAATCATGAAAGGCTATTTTATTGACCTAAAAAATGACATAGTACAGGAATAAAAATGGTGTAGTGATGTATGGTTTTCCAAATGTCAACCAGTTCTCTAATTCTCCGACACCAACTCCGTAGCCTGCAGTCAATTTGGTTCTGACACTAAGTTTGTGGAGTTGGCACAGATGCCATGGGTCAGGATCATTTCCACAGAACTGCTCTCACTTCAGGTGCCAGCCAAAAATGGGATCCTAAGCTACATACACTTTGGCTCAGCAGACTACAAAGCCTGAGGTTCGCCTCAACTCTTTCCTCAGGTTGGATAAATCATTAAAATGACTCAGACAACTCAGAAAAGTGCTGTACTTACGAGTGTTACTTTATTATAAAAGATACAACTCAGGAACAGCAAAATGGAAGTGATGCACGTGGCAAGGTATAGAGAGAGGAGGGACACCACTCTCCACGGGAGCAGCTAACGAGCATACACTCAGGGAGCCTGGAAATGGGCTTGCTGTGGACAACTAAAGGCAGTCTTTTCACTCAGGAAATTCCAAGGATTATGGAGCTCTGTGCCAGGAACCAGGGGCAAAGATTAAATACTGTATGTGTTTTTTATTATACCACAAATGGAAAGAAAGTGAACCTAAGTTCATATTTCAGTTTTGACACAAAGTATCTGTGTGATCTTAGCAGGTTCCTTTCTCCCTATATTTCACTATTTCACTTTCCATAGGATTTGGGGTCAACAAGACTAACTTCAGATCCTGACATCATCCCTTAATTTTTTGTGTGTTTTTTTGGAGACAGAGTCTCACTCTCTCACTCTGGGTAGAGTTCTGTGGCGTCCTCATGGCTCACAGCAACCTCAGATTCTTGGGCTCAAGAGATCCTCTTGCCTTAGCCTCCTGAGTAGCTGGGACTATAAGCCCCCACCACAGCACTCAGATAGTTTTTCTATTTTTAGTAGAGATGGGGGGTCTTGCTGTTGTTCACACCGGTCTCAAATGCCTGAGCTCAAGCAATCCACCTGCCTCAGCCTCCCGGAGTCCTAGGATTACAGGTGTGAGCCACTATGCCCCACCCCCAAGCCTTGATTCTTTTGCTAGCTCTGGATTTCAGGTTTTTTTCTTAGTATAACAAATCAAATGAAGAATTAAGGATCTGCATCATAGGATTGTGAGGATGGGACCAGGAGAATATGTGTGGGTTGGTATATTGCCCATGAAAAGGTGTAAGGTCGATGCTATCTTTACCGAATACATAGCATTGTATTTTCTCTAATACTTACAGTTCACTTATTTACACCAGGCACTGTTCTTGGTGTCTGACGTAATACTTACGTAATTGATAACTGTCATAAAGATTAAACCAAGTGATGCACATACAAAGACTTACAATAAAAAGCCTAAGTACTTTCTCCCCACACTCACACACTTATAAAAAGAGAGGGAGATGTCAACCACATTTCCTACTAATTTTTTTCTTAATTGAACACCAACATATGCTAACATTTTACCTACTGCCTTGTGATGTATTCAACTGCCTCGGACCTTGCTCTATGATTTTTTTCACGTTCAATAATATTATAAGGTATGAAAACTGAATAGAACTGAGAGTGAGGGTAGGAAATGTGTTTGAGAGAGTCAAACACTGAATGTTCGACTATTTTCGCTCGAGTATGTCTTGATTTTTTTTTTGCCTTATCTAGGTATATTCTTCAATTATTCATTAATATTCTGCTCTCAACCATTAGACTTAACCATTTCTCTTTCTTGATGATATAGTTATTCTATTAAATATACTTACCTCCACCTTCCTAATAACCAGTGTCACTCGATCTCCCACATAAAGTTGTTTTGTAGCATCATCTACTCCAAAAAGGTTTATAAGCTTCAAGCTTTAGATTGTTTTTTAGGTAGTAACAGAAGAAACGGCAATGTCAGATGGTTCTTTCTCATTGTATCGTTCCACTTTTGTATGTTTTGCCCTATGACAAGACTTGCTTATCTAAATGATATGATATTCATGCCTTATGATATGAGACTTTTAGAAGAGTATTCCCTGTGGACTAAGAAGTCTTGGCTACAGGCAATCATATACTTATGGAGAACTCATTATATTCCAGTATAAAACTAGTATTTTCGAGTACTTGTTATATACCAGTCATGTAGTAGTCACTGGTGACACAGGGCGAATAAAACAGTCAAAAAGTCTTGCCTTTATGAAAATAGGTCCAAAAAAAGGCAATTTTTTGAAGCACCCAGAGCAGATGATCTTTTACTTTTTGAGCCACCTTAATCCATAAGCTAGTGTTTAAAGACGTGCTTCCGAAGTCTCACTCTTTTCAATGAATGAAGCAGAAAGTTGCCCACTAGGTCTGAGTCTCCTGTCGTGAAAGAGAAACAGTTTCCAAAGGCACCGGGGACCACCATTTCTGCCCCTATTCTTTGTGCAGGTGTGAGCAGACCCAGGGTTGAAGGGAGCAGTTAAGGGACTTAGGGAATGTGCTCTGAAGTTAGGGACATATTCACGTATATGAAAAGTGAGTCTCTATAGCACAGATTTGAGGTTGAAAAACCTGCTGAAAATGAAAATGAAACCAAAAATCTGTCACCTATGTAATATTGTGTAGAGCAGGGAAGAATTGCGAAGGGTGTAAGAGAACTCTGAGGTTTTGCAGATTTGTCTCTATCCTGGCATTAGCTCTACTGCTTGAATCCTTTGGGTGGTGGGGGGTGTGGGCGGGACTGGCTGCAAAAAGGGGAGGAGTGGGTAGTCTGGTCATAAAACACAACAAATTTCCTTGGATCCCGTAAAATTCTAGCTTGGAATCTGGCCTTATTATTGACTTAATAAACTAACCTCAAATACAAATCAAATATCTTATCAAAACTCAAATGCCCCATTGCCTCTTCCAGCTTTTCTTTTAAATATTCATATTGCCATTTTTTTTTTTTTATAAAAATAAAAGTTCCAGGACCCTTGAGAGAGGCACTGGTTTGGAATCTGAATTACACTTCAAAAGATCCTTGGAGTTGAGCCTGCAGACCCAGGATTTGATTTCAAGTTGCAATAGCCACATCAGAAAGCAAGGAAATAATGCTTGAGAGAGTTAAGCAAGCAAACAATAGACACAGTCTATTTTTCTTCAAGTTCCCTAAGGGTTTTCTAAGAGCAAAAAGCACCCTTCCACTTGAAGGGGCAGTCAGTGGGCTGAGAGAGACTCGGTGGTGGTTTCATTTCCCAGCCAAAACCAGAGTTTACCTTAAGAAAAAAACATAAACAGTTTATGCTGATGAAAAACAAAAATGAACCCTGGAGGGCTGGCCCTGCCTCCAAGTCTCCTCCTCCACTACCACTGAGACCAAGAGTCATTCGGTTGTTCCTGGGGACCATTTGCAAGGAGCTCATGTTCTGATTTTGGAGTTGGCCAGACATCCTCCATCTCTACCAGTAGCTGTGGAAATCGCTCCAATTAAGGAAAATGTCATCTGTTTGAAACAGCAGGACACCAGCCACAGGCAGAGGACTCCAGATGCCCCGGGCAGATGTTTCATCCTTCAAGCTGTGGGCGGGCTGTTGGGTGGAACACCTTCAAAGCAAAGATGCGTGGGGGGCTATTCAAGTTGGACTCTTCCCTGACAGTGATTCTTTATGTAGGCCAACAAGCCAAGTGAAGGGTAAAAGGTCAAAGGAATGTAATTTTGTTGGAATGTTTTTCCCAAACTGTTAGAGAAAATAAATTGTGGGTATTGCCTTTCACTGAGATGCAGATACTGTTTTCTGACTGATTTTGTAAATGTCTTCAAACAAAGCAAACACATTCTCCATTTGCTTTCCTCCAAAGACCATGAGAGTAAAATTTCTGATACATACAGGAATGGAGAGCAGCAGGTCACACTCCACGGTTGTACAGTACCTAAGCTCAAACTAATTTAGAAGTCTTGAAGTCTTGAAAAATGTTATACACACACACATACCCCTACACCCTGCATAATTCATATCTTGATATATGAAGAATTTTCCAAACTGTGGAGAGTATAACCCCATTTCCCTTGTGTTAATAATTATAATAGTTACTTATACTGTCAAACCAATATTTTTATTACTTTCCTATTCTGTGTTCTAATTTTTATTATCTAAAAAAAAAAATTAAAAAAGGGTTCATGGACTAAAATCCTTTTATGGCGAGTCCTATGCCTTGCTGGAGTATTTGTTTTGTGACTTTAATCAACTCAGTCAGTCCCTGCACCCTTATTTCCAGTCTTTAAGGTACTTAGGAAAGAAATTAAGGTTGTGGAGGTTAGAAAGTATAATTTAGAACTGGGTCCTGCTCTTTAAAAATAGATGAGATCTAGTATAAGAAAAAAATAAATTAAAGAAGGAAACTTAAAAATATTCACAGAAGGTGGTGAGGAATAAGAAAGGATTCTCATGTAGAAAGTAAAAATTGATTGTTTTATTTATGGCTTTGAAATACGTGTTTTAGACTTGTATTTAAAATATGCAGGGGGGTGCCAAAAAATGTACACACACTTTAAGGAAAAAAAATTGTATTAAAATTATAATATTCAAATCACATTTGACTTCTGCAATTACCAGAATATAAGATACAATATACAAAATAAGATTATCCACTATATATTGACTATTACAATTTTAATAAAGAATTTCTTAAAATGTGTATATATATATATATATATATATATATATTTTTTTTTTTTTTTTTGGCACCCTCTATATACCTAGGACCTGGGAATTGTCCCAACAATAGAGTGGCATTTTTTTAAATTTTTTTTATTGAATGGTAACTATGTACAGAGTGGCATTTTTTAAATCTGGGCCTGCTGATTTAAACTTTCCTGCAAGGTAAATGTAACAAGATTAAATAAAGCAAACAATCGCATCTCTTAGAACTTCTAGGGGACCAACATGTGGGAGATCTAAAAAAGTTAAGACAGTCTCTTCAATGGTGTATGGAGTTGATTTCTAACTTTCACTTACAATTCCAGTTTTGCAGAATCCTGCTATAGGAAAAATGGAGCAGTTCGGTGTATGTGCAAAGAAAACTACGCAGGACCTAACTGTGAAAGGTATGCTTATAAAATTCTCTTACTTCCTGTCTGAGTTAAAGGACACTTTCTGTTTCTTACACTCATCAGCTCTGCCATGATCCTTCAGGAGAGGGGTTCCCCTTGGCCCTCTGAAGTTTTGCTGAAAAAAATCACTGAAGCTGCAGATTAATTGGAGAAAAGGCATAGACATTTATTTAAAGTGTATACACGGGGCCTTCAGAATGAAGACTCAAAGACACCAGAGAAATTGTCCACGTTTATGCTTAGGTTCAACAAAGTATAGATGGCCAGGCAGAAATGCGATTGGGCAAAAAGGTTATGATCTAATGCCGATAGACTGAGTGAGGAAACCCACCTGTCAGCTGCTCACAGTTTTCTGAGATAAAAATAGCTTTTGTTAAAAAAAGACTCACAGAGAGGCCTTGTTTTTAAACAGAAATGCCATGAGATTGGCGAGGTCTTATTTTTAACAGAAATGCCGTAACATTGGCGTCATTTATCGCGTTTAGGCAGCAAATACTGTGCAGTGCTGTAAAGACAGAGTGGGAAGGCCGGGAGGTGCCACCCAAACGTCACACACCTTCAGGCAGCTGCCTGGCCAGCAGCACACCCACACAGCCCCCAGGGAGCTCGCAGACTCCGCCCGGGGCTTCCCATGTAAACCTTAAATTCTGAGCAACTTCACTTACAAGGAGAACCCTCTCTAGCTCTCAAACAGTAGTTCCAAAACAAACAAACAATAAAAAGCCACAGTGTCTATGGGACAGAAAATTTCCCTGCTCAGAAGGCATTGTTAGTATGATTAGTAAATGTGCAAATTGTGGATAATTCTTTCACTAAAGCTTTGTGGGATTTTTTTTCCATAACAAGGAAAGTGAGAGCTGAGAGCCCACATGAATTTCATCCATTAGGAGGGAGGGAAGCGACAGAGGTGATTACATTACACTGGGCTGATTAATGTTTGTGACACACTTATTCTGTATTTCCTTACTTGGGGACAGGGGAACATCAGGCACCTGATTTACTCATTTTCTGGCTCAGTGGAGGTCTAAGAGGATTGTTAATCAGCCAGAATGGAGCTTTTCTCCTCAGATTCAGCTCAACTTAGACTGATAATGACTGAGCGGTACTGCTAATGGCTGTTCCAGGCTCCTGGAGAGGAGAGTTAATGGCCCTACGGAGAGCCCTGCAGATCGAACGCAAAGCCTCCCAGTAGTGAAATAACCTCAGCCCTAAGGCCCTAAGGGTTCAGTCCCACAAAATTAACCCGAGGTACCAATAAACATTCTTATCTGCAGTGGCCTCCCCAGCCCAGCACAGGACAGCATGCCCACCCCCACATGAGACTGCAAATGATAAATCTCCCGGCCTGGACAGAAGTCTGGGGGCTCTGCTATTACCCAGGGAGGGTGGGTCAGACCTGGTGCTGGAATGGTAGCTTCCCGACCCTGCAGAGGTAGGACCTAGAAAAGGGCCCCAATTTGGGTAGTGAAAGTAGAGTGTTAGAGACATCACAGCAGCCTGGCTGGGTTTGCTTCTCAGCTCTGCCTGTGGATGAGCCTTCCAGGCAGGCAGGTTATCTCATCTCTCTAAGTAGTAATTTCCACTTTACAAAGTGGAGACATTGAAGGTACCCAGCCTCACAGGACTATTGAGATGTAATCCTGTAAAGTTTTTAGTATGGCACCTGGCACTAAATGCGAGCTCAATAGACATTAACTGGTGAGAGCACGCATCACGGTCATGGTGGTCATTGTCCCACTCCTGGTGATGGAGGGGACAGTTAGCTCATTTTCCTGAATCGTGCCTTTGAACTTAATAATGCTATTTATTGAGCAACTCTTAGGTCTTTGTTGCTTTACATTCCTCATCTGCCATCCTCACAACCAGCCTGAGAAGAGGTTATATTTGTCATTTTGTGGATATGAAATGAAGCTGGAGGGGCTCGATCACTCAAAAGGAGGTGGCCTTTGCTATTTCTGATTTGCATTTGACCCTAAGAATGAGAAGAGGGTTCCTGCTCTGAGTTTAACAGCCAGGTTCTTAAGTTATCTAAGCGTCTAACCTATGTTTCCCATGTGTTTGTGAACTTAGACTTCTCTTTGGGCGTTTTTTTTTTTCCTTAATATGTAGCTGATTTGTATGGATATCTGTTTCAAACAAAAGCAAAAATTAGTCCAGGCCAAGAATACTCTAGGTCTTTCTATAGTTAGAGACCATTTAATGAAGTGACAGTTTTCAAATCTGACTGTGTCTAAGTGTCTTCTTGAAAGGTTTAGATTTCGGGCCTTCCCCAGAACCCCTCCACCACCCTACTTAAAGAGCCTGAAGGGACAGTGCCTGGGGGTCTGTGTGTTGACTGCTTGCTGGAGTCTCACACACCGTGGCTGTGACTCCTTTGTGAACCACTGTTCTGCTTTAACCTTTAACACATAACAGAAAAGTGTTTCTCCAACTGTGGCTTAAAATCCATTGGTGTTCTCAGAAGTATTCATGGAAGTTCACAGGTTCTCAGTGAGTATTTTTTTTTATTTTACATTTAATTTCAATGAGAATCCTGAGAAAAAAAAACATTCAGTGAAACATGCTCCAGACCAGTGATTTCCAACCAGTGTGCTGTGAGAGGATCTTAGGTGTGCCACAAAAATTGGTAAGGATCATTAATTAAATTATTTTCTAAAGACGTTCAAAGCACAGTAAGTTGGTTCTTTTTTTTACTCTTTTTTATTTGTCTGTTTTTTGGAGACAGAGTCTCACTTTATCACCTTGGTAGAGTGCTGTGGCATCATCAACTCAACCTCAAACTCTTGGGCTCAACTCATTCTCTTGCCTCAGCCTCCCAGTAGCTGGGACTACAGGCACCTGCCACAATGCCCAGCTTTTTTTTTTAAGAGACAAAGTCTCACTCTTGCTCAGGTTGGTCTCGAACCTGTGGGCTCAGGCAATCCACACGCCTGGGCCTCCCAGAGTGCTAGGAATATAGGCATGAGCCACCACACCCGGACCTTTTTACACTTTTTTTTTTTAATCAACATAATTTCAGTGAGTCAAGGAAGTTGAACTGTAGGTTCAAGTGTGCCATGAGATTTTTAAAAAAAAAAGTTGAAAACCACTGCTCTAGACTTTCTCTCGTATCGCCTTATAATTAAGGGTGATGTTCTTCACTGCTGGGAGTAGAATAACAGGGCTGATGGTGTGTCACAGGACAGACAATTGGAAGCTGAATGATATGCCATCAAGGCAAGCTGTAAAACTGTAAAACTGAACCTTCCTGAAAGAAAATTGGTGAGAACTGAGTCATCACACAGCACGTTGCAGGCCATGTGTGCTGGACTCAGACAGTCCTCTACCATGTCACATTGCTAGTGGCCACTCAGTTGCAACAAGACAACATAATCCAGCACCTTGAGTTAATGTTAATTTGAATTTGACTAGTTTTATAGTTTTGTGTACGCTTTATTTGGAAATTAGCTTCGGTTTTTCAAGACATATAAAAGCCATAGGTACAAGGAGTTTCCACCTAGTTTTATGTCTAAAATAGTTAAAGATAATTTAAATGAACACCGGAGAGGATATTCTATGAAAATGTTTTCCCATTAAAAGAGATCTATACTACATACAAATTTGAGGATCACTGATCTAAAATAGAAATCCTGTTTTACCTCCTCACCTACTTTTTACACTACCACATAAAACAGCTCACACATACAAAATGGAAGGATGCAGGGAAGATCAGCACGGCCCCTGCACAAGGGTGACCTGCGGGTCCGTGAAGCAGTCTGTACATGTATGTTATGTGTTGTCACTCTTATGTGGGAGCTAAAGAGAGAAATGAGCTCGTGGAAGGAGAGAGCAGAATGGTGGTTATTTGAGGCCGGGAAGGTTAGGGGGCCGGTGAAGATAGAGAGGTTGTTAAAGGATACAAAGTTACAGCCAGCTGAGAGGAAGAAGCTCCAGGATTCCACAGCACTGCCGGGTGAACCTGGTCACCCACAAGTCAGCGTGTATTTTCAGAAGGGTAGAGGAGGGGATTTTGAATGTTCGTAACACTCAAATGATAAGTGTTCTAAGCTAATTATCCTGATTTGATTATTATACGTTGTATACATATGTCAAAATATTCTGTACCTGATAATTATGTACAATTATTATGTGTAATGTAAAGCTAAAAGGAAAAAAATCCTTGTTCAGGTTCACAGGCTCTCCCCCCCAAACTATATATACAGTAGCATATAAATGATAAATAATTATTAATAATAAATAATAATAAAATTCATTCATTCATTCAAAAAAAGATGAGGAACCTGAGACTCGGGAGCTATGAAGAGACTTAACGTAAGGTCACATAATTGGTTAGCATTAAATCCAGAACTAAAACCCAGGACCTTCAATGTTCAATCCTGGTTTTGGTTGATAAGCTAGTATCATCTCAATGCCTCAGTATCCCGCACTGCCTGCTATGTGAGCTTTAATAGTATACTTCCACCTGTTCAATTTTGTCTTGTTTTTGAGACTGGGTCTTGCTCTATTGACAGGCCTAGAATACAGTGGTGTCACCATAGCTCAAACTCCTGGGCTCAGGTGATCCTCCTGCCTCAGCCTCCTGAGTAGCAGGGACTACAGGTGCACACCACCATGCCCAGCTACATCTGTTCCATTTTGTGCTGGAGTGAGAAACAGGCTAGGACTGTATGATGATTTATCATGTGGGCCTTGTTGCTCAAGGATCAGGAGAAAAGAATGGGGTAAATTAAAGCAAACCCAAGGAGACTTTAAACCCCTAACAGGAAAGGCAGAACATACTATCAACAGAAATGATACTGATGCTGATGACAATAATAATGATTTTGATGATGGCCTTGGTTTGGAAAAGAAGAATAATGGAGAAAAAGAAGAGACAGCTAATATTTATTCAGGTTTACTGTGTGGGGGGATTTAGTCTAATTCTCTCTGAAGATGTCAAGTTTTTCAAACTTAAGTTGTCACACCTGTTCTTTGCTTAGAGTGACACACTACCTACAGAGGGTAGTGACACCCTACCCTCTGCTTTGTTCCACTCCTGGATTCTTGTCCTGTAACCTTGAATAGGTTACTTATATTTCCTAGCCTTATTTCCCAGTCTCCCAGAAAGCAGAGAGCATTTTTTTTATTAATTTATTAATCTCTGTATACATTAATGCAAACACGGGGTACATTGTGCTGTTTTCATATACAATTTGAAACACTTTCATCAAGCTGGTTAACATAAATTTCATGTCATTTGCTTAATCATTGTATCGGGAACACTTTTACATTGCTGGTG
>CAUYQV010159271.1:0-21309 GCA_963574575.1 Galagoides demidoff | reverse complement strand
TTGCTAAGGAGGACATTTTCCAGCTCCATCCATGTAAACATGAAGGAGGCAAAGTCTCCATCTTTCTTTGTGGCTGTGTAGTATTCCATAGTGTACATATACCACAATTTATTGATCCATTCATGGGTCAATGGGCACTTGGGCTTCTTCCATGACCTAGCAATTGTGAATTGGGCTGCAACGGACATTCTGGTACAGATATCTGTATTATAGCGTGATTTATGGTTTTCTTGGTATATACCTAACAGAGGAATTACAGGATCAAATGGTAGATCTATATTTAGATCTCTGAGTGTTCTCCATATGGTTTTCAAAAGTAGTAGGTAATTTTAATCCTTTGCAACTGGAAGAGGACTAATATGGCTAGGTCAGAAAAGGGAAGGAAAAAAAAGTTGTAGAAGGTATATAGACAGTAAAGAGCAGAGAAAAAGCAAAGTGGGAAGAAGAGGAGGGGGAAGGAAAGAGAGAAGGGACACAGGCAAAAATAAAGGAAGAGGGGACAAGAAAAGGAGCGAGAAAGAAGGAAGTCCCGTCTGCAGGGGCGGCTGCGACTTGGGTTCTGATGTGGCCTCCGCCTCAGCCCAAGTTCTGCAGAGCACAGGCTTGTAGCAAGCTGCATCCTCTCCTCTGTTCTGCCCCCCTGCTCTGCCGCCTCGGCTGCTGCTGGGGCCCTGGGATCGTCACCGAATGTGGCTCTGCTCTCAGAGGACGCTGCCCCTCCTACCACAGGGGACCTCCTAGGTCTGAGGTGTACCTTTGGGAATATGCGGAAGCCTGAGGACTCAGACAGCAAATACATCTTCCAACTTCTGAAACCCTCCTTTGGTGTTACACAAGCCTGTGCCTCTGGGACCCCTTCACTGGGCAGCTTACTTCCCCCCCACCCTGAAACACACTGGGTGCCGCTTTTCTATTGATTCTGTTCCAGATAGAGGGGACAGATTTTACCCATACCCCAATGCCATCTACCTCCTCCTCCCCATACACTGCTGCAGGAATAATTGCTTACCATGATAGTCAACAGTGGGAATACTCCTTTGCTTCAGGGGAGACTGTGGTGTGCAGACAACTACACAATCGTGCCCTATTGGTGAACTTTCCACGTTCTAACCTGACACAACTCGTGGTCCATCTATGCTCTCTCCCAGGTGGGATCCATCAGCTTCAATGCAGTTATTTTCAAACCCTTTGCCCTGAGATTTCTAAAGTCTTTGCCTATTCTTTCTTATGTTCCAACCTAAAAAATAAATATAGGCATAATGAACAAAATATAGAAATAAAAGAACAAAATATAAGCATCCACACTTCCATATGAAAGTTATAACCTAACTACAGCCCAAGATGAAGGGGGAAGAGAAGAGGAGGAGAGGGGAGACGGGGAGGGTGGGTGGCAGGAGGGTAATCGGTTAGACCCACACCTATGGTGCATTTTACAAGGGTACATGTCAAATTTACTAAGGGTAGAGTATAAATGTCTTAACACAATAATTAAGAAAGCACAGTGAAGGCTATGTTAACCAGTTTGATGTAAGTATTTCCAGTTGTATATAAAACCAGCACATTGTACCCCATAAATGCATTAATGTACACAGCTGTGATTTAATAAAAAAAAAATGAAAGAAAAAAAAGATTATCTGTTGAGAAATTTGAAGCTGAGCAAAACATGGATCTAATAAACATTCCATTAATGTGAGATGTTATGTATTTGTCATCAGGGTGAATCTGTTCTTTGGGGTAATAATTTGGGAAGATAGTAGGGTATCTTTAACAAAGTGTTCAGAAAACCACAAAGGTGATGTTTCTCTACTCGAGGAGTTTGAAGGATTAGATCCAGATATCTAAGTAGAGTAAGACTTCTTGTTCACTAGGAGAAAATTGTGGGAGGCAATAATGTTTTCTACGTGAATTTGAAGAGTTTTACTTACTCAGGCAACTCAGACAAGCTGTGGCTAAATCCTTTCTCGTCAATTTAGTCAGGATTTGACATAGTTAACTTCCCCTCCGTGCCATGTTGGAGCTGGCCAGCCCTCTAGAAAGGGGCAGATTAGATGTTTATTTGTAAAGCTACTTTTGTAAGCCCCTTTTTGTTCAAAGCTGCGAATCATGCCACAGTTGGTTTTTCATTCTCTCTGGCTAGTTTTTTCTAGACCCTCATCATGTCTTCAATATTTTCTTAAGGATGTAACGTTTCCTCTTGCCATCCAAATGTGGATGTGACAATCACTATCTTCTCCATGTGAATCAATAGTATTCACTTCTACCAAGAATAATGGGAGATCCTACAGTGACTCTGGATCTTTATTAAAAAGGAAGACAAAGGGAAGCAGGAGTCCCAACATGAGCTTGGAGAACTCATCCTCTCAGAAGAATCTGGAAGCTGGTGCTCCCGGGGGAAGTAGCTTCTGTGATAGGCTCTCACACCCATTTTACCTGGGTGTCAGGGAGTGTTGGCAGGACAGCCATCCCAATGCCTTTCAACGCAGTGTAAGGATGGTTTTTGCATCCTCTACAAAAATCCTACATTGATGAATGTCCACCTCCCAGTAGATCACGCCATCTCCACACCATATGCCTTCACTTCGTAGGTGCTGTTCTCCTGAGCAATACGATTTCCTCTCCTGCCTCCCTGTCCTGTGTTAGTCAGAGCCTCAATATTAGCATGCATATAAATAAACACAACGAAACCAGCAAAACCAGCTAAATTCCTGCAGCGCCTGTTTATCTGCCCAGTTTTGTCCACTCTGTTCTCAGCTTTCACAGTTGTCCTAGTCCCTTTGTGCTACTATAACAAAACGTCTTGAACAGGGTAACTTATAAAGAGTAGAAATTTACTTCTTACCTTTCTGGGGAGTTCAAGATCAAGGCATTAGGACTGGTTTCTGCCGAGGGCTGCTCTCTCCACTTCCAAGACGGTGCCTTGCTCCTGCATCCCCACACATGGAAAGCAAAGGTTAAGTGAACGGTCCTTCAACCTCAAGTCCTTTTACAAGGGTGCTAATCCCATCTGTAAGGGCAGAACCCTCATTGCTTTTAATCACCTCCCAAAGGCCATGCCTCTTAATACCGTTCCATTGGGGAATAAATTTTGACATGAACTTGGGAGCGGACACCATCATTCAAACCATAGGAGTAATGAACAAAACACACCCAGGCTTCTGAGTGGACAGAGAATATTTCACAAACTAGATGGTCTGGAATTCAAGCACTTTGACCCAGGGGATCCCCCTCCCCCAGTACTTTTTCTCCAAGTCTGCTCGCTTTTGCATGGGTGACGATTATAATGAGCTTTCATAATCTAGTTTCACACTGGGAAGCAGATTAAAAGCCACAAACCAGGGGAAGAAAAGAATTTTGCTGGAAGTTGATGATAATGAGACGCAAACTTGGATTCCAGACTTACAGTGAGGAAGAAGAGCACGTCTTTAAAAATGGCATAAAAAAGAGACACGGTAGTTTTAAAAGCTGAGAATAGTCTGGGGGAATTTAGCACAAAGGCAAACCTGCCTACCCCCTGAATCAATCCCACAGCAGCATTTTTTTTTAAATTATGCTTCAACCAAGGATGTGCCAAACATTTGACCTTGAGTCCTCAGAGAAAAGTTACATTGTGTTGGGTGAACTTTGCTTAAGAAAGCAGAGGGGGAAGTGAAATGTTTATTTAAAATGTTTCTATTTTTAAAAAAAAGCTAAAGTGAGAAAAAACAGTTTGAGGATTTAAAGAGATCAAACTTAAATATTTGGAAGTTAATTTTTGAGGAATGCTTTACTTCCTTGCATTGCATAAGGAATGAGTCGTCAGAACAGAAGTGACCCTTGGTGTCTGGATGTTACCACACAGGAAATAAGAGAAGCCTTCATCGAGAGGAACCAGAGGTTTTAAGACAGTATGACAAGCCTTTTCCAGCTATTGAGACCTCTTCATCTTTAAATCTAAGCTTCTGAAATTGAAACAGAAAAAAAAAAAATCACCAGCATTGGCACCACCTGCCCACTGCAGGGGCATTCGCCATTGCTGGCATAACTGCGGAATTTACTCTGCCCTGAACTGCAAACACCTAAGGAGAGTTCTGTCAGCCTCGCCCATCCTGGAGAGATGGGAACGAGGAGTCAGCACTCAAGGACTGACCTGTGGAAGACGTTTCAGCTCTCCGGCTAGACGTGTTTCTCAAGCCTCTGTTTTAGCATCTCTGGCTAATGAGGTGTTAAGGCGAGTTACCTTGAAGGCCGTTTGAAATTGGATTAGTGCCATTTGGAATCCTTAAATGCCCCTCTCAGATTTACTAATCAAATTCTCAAGATTATGTAAGCCATAGAAATACCAGAATAAAAAGCTAAACAAACATGTCTCTCTCCCTCTCTTTTATAGAAAAGGTAAGAGGATACACACCAGCATGAAACACAAGCAGTCTCCTGATTTTGACAGATGGGGTGGGGGGGTAGGGGGAGAAACCAAAAGTTCTGTTACTTTTCCTTACCCGCTTTCCAAATCAAACAAGTGAGTCAGCAACAACAACAAAATAATAATAAAATAAAATATCCAGGTCCAGGTACTAGAAATCCATGCAGGTCCATTCCTGTTTAACCCCGAGTGAGAGCTCTTTTCACAGCCCTGTGTGCATTAAGATTAAGTACAAATCAAGACATAACCCCCAATCTGCAAAAAAAGCAGGAAAGGGGCAAGTTTGATTATCACTTGCATATTCAGAGATTTTTGATGCAGGATGGCAGCACCTCCGCCAGGCTGGGAAGAGCTCCGGGGACAGCTCCGAGGCCCTTGTTCCTGGCAGCGTCACAGCCTGGAGCAGACAGACTCTCTCTAAGGGTTTTTTAGTATCATTCCTTCCTTTCATGCTATGGCGCTGGACCCACTTCTCTTGAAGTGGATTAAAGTCTTAACTTTTCTCAACAAAATGGCATCGACAGCAAGGGTCAACAGTAACTTGGACCAGGACCATCACGGATTGTGGGCTCACCTGCTCGCTACAGCCGGGACCAAGAACTTCGTGCACATCCTCAATTTTCATTTTCAAGGTATCTATTTGGTTATTGGGAGGATGGAAGGAGAGAAATACGTTGCAAGCTTAAAAGCACAATGGATGTGTTAACCAGCGTCGCCATCGTTGTTGTTACGGTTTACCTAAATCTGGCTGAGTACAAAAGCCCCAATTTCTCTTCCTCAATTCTGCCAAATTTTCTCTTACCCGCCTCTCACATGCACCCTCTCTTGTCACCATGGGTACTGACCTAATTCAGGGTCTCGTCATCTCATACCAGATCTTATTCTAACTGATCTTTCTGCTTTCATTTTCCCTCCGCCTTAAATTCATTCTCCCACAATAGCCAGATTTATATTTTGATATGAAAATCTGATCTCACTTCCCTCTGCAGATTTGTATGCTGGATCACTATAATCTATAAGATATGTCCAAACATCCACAGCTAAATACCAGGACCTTGTTCTTTACCCAACCCTATAGGCACGTTACTTGTGTTCCCCAATCCCAAACAAGCCGACTTCTTCAAAGCACATCCTCTGTCTGAGTCACCCTCTGTCACCTTGTGGAGTGATTGCATTTCTATTTGTAGTAAACAATGAAGCTCAAATGTCACTCCTTCTATGACTTGTGTTCTGATATCTCCTTCCACTTCCGCCTCAGTCACAGTAGAACGAATCTCTTCACAGCCCTACATCAATCTGTACATCCTTTGATTGCAAAATAATGTTTATGATGGGAAAAAATAATAATAACCACCAGCACTTTGTTAACCCTCTTTTAAATTCTGTTAAGAAATTTCCATAGAGTATTCCTTACTCACAATAATCCCATAACTCTTTTATTGTAATTGTCCCTGTGTTTACAGATGCATGCTCTAGGCTTGGATATGAAATTTAACTTTTCTGAGGTCACACAACTACTGGTGAGGGAGACTGGGAACTCCAGGACCTCGCTAAGCCTTAAGGTTGTATCCTAAGCACTGGTTACCTCTCACCTCTTCCTCCAGATCAGCACTGTGCAGTATGGTAACCATTGCCCATATGTGTCTAGTCAAATTTAACATTTAATTAATTCAGTGAAATTAAACATTCAGTTCATCAGTTCCAGTAGCCACATGTCAAGAGCTTGATAATTGTAGTGAATAGCACAAAGAGAAAACATCTCCTTAGTTATAGAAAGCTCTGTTGGACAGCACTACCCCAGAGGGTGGGGGTCTTGTCTTCATAGAGGAATCCCTGGTACTGAGGACAAGGAAGCTGTGAACCAGATTCTTGCTATATTGGTTTGATTTCTTACAGTTCATCTACATTTTAAATATGGTTTCTTCTGAGCAAATAAGCAATTCTGGCATTTGATCTATCACCCTGCTATCATTGCCAACCCTGCTTTGAAGCTCATGGCTCTGGTGTGGCCAGTTCTCAACCTTCACCCAATGCCAGAGAGGGGGCAGATTCAACTCCTGAATCCCAGGAAGCTCATCCTCAGACCCCCCCGGGGTGCACTGCGCTAACAGCTATCCACACAAATGTTCTGAACCACTGGATGTATTTAGTCCTCAACTCCAGGGTCCAAACCAGCAATCTTGTTTGTTTTTTCACTGTTGGATTGCAAAGGGAATATTTTCCATGGTAAACGTCCCATCAGTACCAAACCTCCCAAGAATTCCATTGATTTTAATGTTCCAATCCTATCCTTTGCCCTCTCAAGAATTGCAGGAGCAAATTTTCCAATTATTATCACTACCTCTCTTATTAGTAATGACAGTGCTTACATTTTACTTGTTATAGTGTAGAGAATGTAGGTAATTTAGGCAGCCCTAGGTTTGAACCCTGACTCAACTGGCTTTGTAAACCTTTGGCAAAGTATTTACTTCTCGAAGTCTCTGTTTTTCTTCCAGCTGCAAAATGGAACCATTAATGTTACTCCCCCCAAAGGATTATGGTGAGGAAGAAATCAAGACAGTGTGTATTAATCAATACACTGTATCATACGCAAAGCTCCATTTAACTGTCAGTTATTACTATTACTGTGTGCTTTTAAAATTTTTTATTGTGGACTATGGTTTTGGAAATTATATACCTCCACACTCGTTAATCTTTTCAAAATTCCGATGAAGTAGGGATTAGTCCCTCCGCTTTTCAAATATGGAAAAGGCTCTAACAATTAAGAGAATTGTGCAAGGTCATGGTGAGTGAGTGGGGGAGCCTACATCCCCCTCCACCCCGCCAGGCCTCATGAACTAAACAACTGAAGATCTCCTGACTCCACCAAGCATCAGTTCCAATTTACAAAAACAGCCCGAAACTCAGACCAGTCACTGTGGCCTAGGACGTCTGTAGAAGGCGGCTTGGCTTGCATGGAAAACACCAGGCTATCTAGAGTTCTGTGATGCGAGTCCTTCCGCTAACTCTGCAGAATGCACTGGGGAGTGCTAACCGGCAGGCCTTCCTTGAACACGCAGAAAACCATTAACAGAGAAGCGCCTTCCATTCTCTGCTACCGAAGACATTTAGATGAACACTTTGGAAAAGAACCAAGAAAGTAAATATCAGAGGGAGTCATTCTATCCTGGCAACTCAAAGCAGGTAATGAAAAAAAGAATCACAGTCACCTTTACACGTTTAGATCCTTTATATGAATGTTACTCCAACGGCGCTGAAACAACACAACATTTACAACTGGATAAAGGTTTTCCCATCCAGGACGTGTGGAATTTATGATGCCAGCAATGCTGAAAATCGTCCATTATCCAAAATCTGCACTTTAAGGAAAAACACACTGCAACCCCATGCTTCATGCTCTCCTCTGTGTGTCTCTGCCTCTGAGAAACACAAGTTGTTTGTACATCATTTAGAAATTTCAGTTGATTCTGCAGGTTAAAGAAAAAAAGGAGGGGGAGGGGGCAGAATTTCCTGGAAAAATAAAACTATAACACAACACTTCGAGGATATAAAATATATACATGCATACGCACACACACACATATGGGGTGTCCATAGAGTTTGTGGGCAATTTAAAATAGAGTGCAATTTAAAATTGCACACAAACTTTGTGGACACCCTGTATATACAATCAGTTACCTGAAACCATGCTGGTTCCTTTCAATAAGGACGAATTTGGGGTCGATGCTGATGAAAGCAGTTGTACACTTTATTACTAATCAGTGACACCAGGGGCTTGTTACAAAAATATTTCTAAACATACACATCTCTGTAATGGGACCCCCAGGGGCCAGGAACACCGATCGTGTACTCTGTGTACTGTTCGCGCACAGTTTCCACGGTAACTGAGGCGGTGGATGCGAGCCGTTTAGAATTGCTGGCATGCAGAAATCCTGAAGCCTGCCGACTTTATTTTTAGTCTGAGTGGTTAGAGCTCACATTTCATCAGTGTTCAGCTTGCTTCTGTTTCCTAACAAACACCACACGCACATGCACACTCCACCAGATGTCTATAGTTTATCATGCAAATACTCCATAGAAGCGGTAATCATTATTAACGAACATAATCGCCCGGAGTCGGGAGGGATATCACTCATTGCCAGTTTGCGTGCATTCCCTTCCGTCCCAGAGTCAAGAGGGAAAAGAAGGAAGGAAAACAAAAAACTGCAATGATCAGACGCATGCCTTAACAAAGAATACAGCTCACGTCTTGCTAACGGGCTGCTGGTAGGAAATTTCTGTATGTTTTGACAACACTTTTCCTCCCCAAGAACGCAGTGTGCAAAGTCAACAGTTACCAGTGGGTTATTCTTCATCCACAAGCTTCTAAAGACCCCCCCAGTCCCCGCCCGAGCCCCTCTTGCAGGGGTGATGCCAGTAAGCCTTTGTGCTGTAAGCTGTTAGAGGGAAGGAAGATCAAGTGTCCGTCTTCTTGATTTCTCCTTCTTTGTTCTTCTCTTTCTTGGCGGTTGGTCCTTCTGAGTCTGGCCACCTCCTGCCCTTTTGTTTCTCTGCAACTCAGACTACAAACTTGTAGCCTGCGGGTCGTGACAGGCTTGCAGACAAGTTTTGCTTGGCCCACATAGTGTTTAAAAAATAGAATAAAATAAGAACTAGCTATTCAAGTTTTTAAAAGGGGGAGGTTTCATGTACAAATCCAGATTTTTGAAAACAAATAGGAATAAGAGAAGGAGGGAAGAGAGGGAAAGGAAGGAAGGAGGGAGGGAGGGAAGACTCTGCAACCCTGGGCCAGCACACCTATTGTCTATGACGAGCTAAGAGGGTGAGCTCAGCCTTCTTTAAACCAGACAAGCGTGTTCCACATCGTCATGTCACCACTTCCTTTCTAATGCTTTGCCAGGCCCACATCACATCAAATCCTTTTTTAAATCCCTGGTTTATAATGCCATCTAATCCCCTCCTGGAGCAAACAGATCTCTTTTTGGCCCCCAACTCCAGGATCTGACTTGAGGGCAATCATATAGTTCTCTCAAAACCCTTCCCGATTGAGCCTATGTCAGACCTCCTCTGGCATAATGACTTTTTTGTTTGTTTGTTTATAAACAAAAACATTTTAATTACCTTATATAACCTCAAATAGATAATGAAATCATCAAGTGAGCTCATATTTATATTTTTATCTTTTAAAACTGTAGGATAATTACAAGTCATCCACCAACCTCTTTCCCACCCCAAATCAGTAAGAGCTGGGGAGTATGTGGGTGGCAGAAAAATGGGATCAGAAATAGATGAAAAAGCCATTCCCTGGGAAGTCAGGGCCACATTTCATGCTCTTGTGTATTGTTTTGGGCAAAAACATCATCACATAACAAAAAGTGTTGCATCCTTCAGATGATAAACCACATAGCCTTTCTCAAGGTCATTCATGGTGATTGGAACAGAAAGTGTCAGGAAAGGGAAGGAAGAGGGGAAGAGAAGAAAGGTTGGCAGGCACAGAGGAAAAAGAAAGGCCTAAGCTTTTCTCCCACTGGTAAAAGTCAGATATGATAATGCCCATTAAAGACATCCCAGGGCTTACCAAGAGATCACTGACAGTTTAGCGTGGAGGTGATCTGGTATGACAGAGGGAAGAACCTGGGCTGTCAAATTAGGGAGAACTGGGCCTAAATTCTGGCCCTCTCCAATTGCTGGTTGTCTGATCTTTAGCAATGCTCTCATATTCTCTCTTTGAGCCTCAGTTTTCCCATCTGGAATGTGGTTTAATAGTAGCTAACTTCATAGAAATGCTCTGAAGGTTAACAAGAGTGCCTTAAAAGGCAGGTAGCAGAGGGGCACACAGTAAGTAAATTAATGGCACTTCTAAACACATGTTTCAGCAGCCTTAGAGACACATGATTGGGCAATTGGGCAGAAAATTAGAGAGGACTAATCTAGAAGGCTAACCCTTCAAGATTCAGAGCATGCTGCACCAGTTGTCTATTGCTAACTACTAAAATGTGCCCCAAATGTAGTGATTCAAAAACAATGCACAGTTATTAATCTCCTATAGGCTCTGTAGATAATGGTTATTGTAGTTGGCTGGGTGGTTCTCACTTGGTGTCCCTCCTGAGGTTTCAGCCAAGGGGTCAGCTGGGGCTACAGTTATCTGAAGACTTGACCGGGGAATGGTGAAGCCATTCCCAGGATGTTCATTCACAGGGTGGGCAGTTTGTGCCAGCTGCTGGTGAGAGTTTTGGGTTTCCTTCCTTGTGTGGTCCTTTCCAGAGGTCAGCTGCAGTGTCCTGAAGAAGCAGCTGGCTTCACCCAGAGCCAATGACCCAAGAAATGAAGAGGGAAGCCACTGTGCTTTTTACAACCTGGACTTAGGTGTCACACACCACCACCTGCTGTGTACCCTGTTGGTCACACTAGCCAGACTTGACTCAATATGAGAGAAGAACATTCAAGGGCACAAATTATAGGAACCAATATCCCTTGGGGGTGTGCTGGAGGCCAGGTACCATACCGTGACCTTCACACACATTTATGTGTAAACAGTCCAGTGATACTAAAGAGGATGCATTATACATTTAATTATTTTATGACTGGTAGAGGGTTGTGGTAGCAAGCATACTTACTTGAAACCTTGGAGTAAATGTTAAAAGCAGACCATGTCAGAGAGTAAATGACATGGTGGCTGGAGTAAATAATCACCACCTATCTAGCTTGGCACTTATAGCACAGTGCTTACCACACCAGCCACAAACAACCGCAACAAAAAAATAGCCAGGCATTGTAGCAAATACCTGTAGTCCCAGTTACTTGGGAGGCTGAGGCAAGAGAATCACTTAAGCCCAGGAATTTGAGGTTGCTGTGAGCTGTAATGCTACGGCACTCTACCGAGGGCAACACAGTGAAACTCTTGTCTCAAAAAAACAAAAAAATACTAGTCACCACCTATCATTGACATCTGTTCAGTCTTTTGTATAGGTCATCTCATTTGATCTTCTTGAAAGTCTTATTCATTCACTCTTTCCTTTTATTTTTATCTAATACCCACTGTATATCGAATGCAGTGCCCACTGGTCACTCAACCAAACAGGTCGGACATGACTTTGACTTCATAGCTCGGACCAGCCAAAGGGGATGAAAACATCTGATGGAGTCCAAAGTGTGGACGTCTCACGGACTTGATGAGGTAATTGCACAGGAACAATTTATCTAGTGCCTGGCATGAGTGAGGCGTGGTAGTGAATGTGTGAGAAGTCTTGTTTTGCTTGATTCTTCCTCTATGATAGGTACTCTAAGTGCCTCTGGTATTTATATATGAGGAGCCAGCCTTAGAGTATGAAGTCAATGACTGCAAGCTGTGTAGGCACAGATCTAAGAAGCAGGACCAGGTTCCTGAGTATGGCTGTGCAATGGGGACTGTATTCCCAATCCAGTTGTACCTGCTAAGTTCTGCACCCTGCCATGCTGTTGTGCCCACCTGGAGGAAGAAATATGTCTTTCTACTTCACACTAAAGGGCCATCGATGACCCTTGTAATCAAGGTCACATCTCCCAGCCTTATTAATTCCCAATTACCACCCAGGCTGCAGTGCAGTAAAAGTCAAGGCAACAACGAATGGGAGCTGAGAGAGAGCAGAGAGAAGCCACCCCCCTGCAGTGCCAGGCTGGACTGCACTGATGTATTGATGAGGCATACAAGGGTCTGCACGCCCAGTCTGATGGCAAAGATGGGCGCAGATGCACACCTGCATGGTGTTAGAGGAGCTTTTCAGAGAGAAAAAGGAAGATGAAAGCAAAGAACAGCAATTCTTCTTCCTGCTTCCTTGACTGCAGCTCAGAAACCATGAGGTGGGTTGAGCAATACAGACGCCCTGGTAGGAGGTTGGGGCAGGCAGCCTGGGCAGGGTGAGGAGGGAATAGGTACAGGGTGACAGGATGGAGCGAGGTTTCCATCCTGAGTGGGATGAGAGGACAACCCCGTGGAAGGGGGGCTTGCAGCCCTACTGGGAAGAAGTGGGCATCCCTATTGAGAAGTGGCTTTATAAAGGGTGATAAAGCCCTAGTGGGGAGAAGTGGCACCCCCCTTAGGGACATCATGGTAGTGGGTACTGAGACCTAGCAGGGAGAGTTGGAATTTCCATTTAGGTAAAGCTTAATGAGGATTGACAGAGTGTCAGCAGAGAAAGGAGGCCACTTATGCAAGAGTTTGACTAGCAGGCAGTTTCAGAGCCCAGGCAGGTTCAGGAGGGCTTTGTTGTGCTCTGGTTGAGCATGCATGGGGCGTGAGAGGGTGAGTGGGATGGGGAGGGCATCTTTTGCTGGAGGAAGTGATCAAGGTAGCAGGAGTTGGTTACATAGGGAGCCATGGTAGCCGAACAAAGCTCACTTGGATGGTTCCATACCTCACTTGGTACCAGCGCCGTAGGGCTCTGTCTGCATGAGAGATTTCAAAATAATCAAAACATTTATTTCATAACCAATTGCTTGGTGCACCTTCCATCCTCAGAAACAAGTTAATGTTTGCTTCTCTCTTTTCACAGGGCGGATTTGCATCTCTGACCACTGTGGACCTGAGTGAGCCCTCCTGGGTCTGCTCAGCCGCCCTTCCTTTTAGTCTCCAGCCTGCCTGCTCTTCTCTGCGCCTTCCCGTCCTGCAGCGAGGACAGCAAGATAATGCATAGGGCTTCCTGGCAGAATCTGGCAAATGTTTTAGTGAATTTTAAAAAATGCATGTGTGTGGGAGGGAAGTGGGGAGAGAGAGAAAGAAAGAGAGGGAGAGAGAAAAGGAGAAAAATACATCTGTTACATCAGTTTAACTAAGCTCATTTTAAAAAGTAATCTGGACCCAAAGATCCTTTTTTAAAGAAGCAAGAGACAAAGTGAAGACAAAAAGGAAACAGCCCCCCAAAGCTGGAAAAGACATTAAGAATCAAGTTTATTAATATATTTGCTAAATCTGCTCAACAGCATCATTTCCAAAAGCTATTTTGTTAACTTGGAAGTAATTTTAGACTCACAAAGTCTTTTGTGTGAAACGGTGCAAAGAGTTGCCCCTTACCCATCAGCCACTTCCCCTAAGTTGAACATCCTGCATAACCAGAGCATGACCGTCAAACCACAAAATTACCAACAATGTAATAACTGTTAACTGACCTGCGGGACTTACCTGAGCTTCTGCTTTTTTTCCTACTAATTTCTCTTTTCCATTCCAGGATCCTCTCCAGGCTCCCCGGATCTCACATACTTGTCATCTTTCCTTAGACTAGTCCAACATGTGACAATTCCTGGGCATTTCTTGGCCTTTCACAACCCGGACACTTGTGAACAGTACTGGCAAATTATTCTGCAAAATATCCCTCCATATTTTCCTGATGTTTCCAATTAGATGAAGGATTTGTGTTTCAGACAAGAGAACCACAGGAACGACACCTGGTTCTCAGAGTGTGGGATCAGCATCATCAATGTGGTAGGAGCGAGTCTTGTGTCTTGTTGCGGGCGATGTTAGCTCTGTTCACTCGGTTGAGGCAGTATCTGTTAGTTTCTCCACTGCCCTACCAAGTTAATATTTCCCCCCTTTGTAACTGATTAGTATCCTATAGGGAGATAATTTGAAATCTCTACACAAATACCCTTTTACCATCACACTTTTGTCCCCACCCTCACCCCAGTTCCAGCATCTTTTGGTAGTTATTGCCCGCAACAATTAACACTGTGGTTTTGGTATAATCTCTGAAATCCTCTGAAAAGACAGCCAGCCAGATGCTGTTTATTAACTTCCTATAACAAAGCTCCCTGTCCCCTACAATAAGCCATTCCAGCTAGAATAGATTTGGCCAAGCAGGCTTTGCATGAGGTCAGATAGTCTTCCGGAAGCTTCCGCCCAGTCATTCTGAAGTCTATGGAGAACAATTGTGGTTCAACTTGCTCTGTCCTCGACCTCTTCTTTGTCCTTCTTGAGTGGAAGGACACTCTAGGCATATTCCTTACAAGCAAGGAGCAAGAATGTCTTTTACTGCCCTTAAAGCAGATATTTCTGTGGTGTCCAGAAGGGCGCAAAAAAGACAGTGCATGAGTAAAAAACACATTGACTGAAGACCATGTAAGGGAGTGCCATGGCACCTGGTAAACCAAAGATGACACGTGTTGCATAAAATGAAGCCACTGCTCTTACTCAGTCATAGCCGAATTTTCCCAGGAGCTTTTCCCCAACAGATTTAGTGAGGTATTTTCCTAAGAGTTTGTGAAAGCCAGTTTTTTTCTGAATCTTCTGTTTTATAAACAGGATATAAATGACTCCAATTTTTAAATGTTTTCAAATACAATTAGAACATAATCTGTGCAGGTCAAAATGAAAAATCTTCCTGAGGCATTTTCAGTCTGCCAGCTACCCATGAGTTTACGTCCTCTGATGGCACTTCCTTTGTATAATCAAGAACCTACTTGCTTTGGGGGAGGTCTCCTGTCTCATGCGCCAAAGGAGATGTTTGAGCTCAGAGTGCCCTCATTTTTCTTTTCCCTCTCACCTTCTCCACCGTATCCTGGCTTCTACCTTCCATAGACATCACAGGTCACATTCTGAATGTGAAAGTTAGAGCCTACTTTTTCAAGGAAAGTTTTCATCATAATAGATCCAAATCCTTAATGTTTTCTCAGCCCCAAACCTTGGCTGGAGCTATGGAAAGTGAATTAAGTTAGCCAAGTTCCCTTTCTCTAATGGCAGTTTGAATATGATTTGTCCTCACTAAAGCTCATGGTGATGCTTGGTCCCTACTGTGGTGGTGTTGGGACCTGTGCCTTTCAGAAGTGACTAAGCTGTTAAAGATGAATCACGGTCTTCCTACTGAGGATGACTTAGTTCTTAAGGCCTGGATTAGTTCTCTGCAAGAGTGGGATGTTACAAAATGAGGTCTCCTCTCGTGATTTGCCCTTTGGTATGACCACTTCTCCTTCCACATCTCCACCATGTCATGATACAGCACGAAGCCCTCACTAGAAGCTGACCAGGTGCAGCTGCTGGATGTTGGACTTCCCAGCCCAAGAACCAGGAGGCCAAATAAACGTCTTTTCTTTACAAATTACCCAGTCTCAGACATTTTGTTATAGTAACAGAAAACAGACCATGATACCACCATATGCTATTATCCTTCTCCCTTTTACCCCCAAAGTTGGAGAATCTTGCATATTTTCTATGTCTATTTTCTAGACCAAAATACTAAATTAGTCAAGCTTGAAGAGAGGTCACACATATTTTCATTTCATTTAAGCCATGAGTGATTCATTACTCCTTGCCCATCTCTTTGCATCCAAAAGATATTTAAAAAAAAAAATACTTTAACAACGAAGTGGAAAATTTCCTTGCTGTAAATCAACACAGAACACATCATCCCAAGAATAAAATGTCAGGGATATAGCATAACACTTTGGCACAAAGCAGAGATTCCAGAGCTAGATTTCCTGATACTAAATCTCAGCTCCATCATTTAACAGCTTATGTTAACAAAGATAGGTCCCTGAAGAACCCCATGACTCAGTTTCCCCATCTGTAAAATGAGGTTAATAATGACACCCACTTCAAATGATAGTAGTTTAGATTAGATGGGTTAGTAAAAGTAGAGTGTCTAGAATTACTTCTGAAAGGAGTAAAAATTCACTCAGGAAATGGAACAAAATGGGTAGGCAAGAAAATAACACAGTGAATGAGCAGAGAGAGAAAGCTTTTATTTTATTTTATTTTCTGACTTGAAGGAAGATCCAGCACAAACTTCCATCTTATAAACCAAGCTGGCATCTCTTGTTTTTATCTTTCATGTCTAGAGCCTGAGTCTCCAAAGACAATTGTGAAGGGATTGCGTTTGACTGATCAATCAAAAGCAGCCCCCTTGCGTGTCTTCTGAGACTGTGAATTAAAACCTCCAGGCAGGATTCTGGGGAGGACAGGACCGGTGAGGGGGCGGGCAGCTGCTCAAAGTTGAGTGGGCTTTGATGACAGAGAAGCAGTGAGATAAAAGAGCTCCTCCCAGCAGAGCTGAAATTAAAACGGGAAACATTTCATTAGGCCCAGTCCCAGGAAAGGAGCCCTGGGTGGTGAGGGAAAGAAGAGGGGACAGACACCACAGGCCAGCCCTGCTAGCAATGGGCAAGTGCAGACCACCGGTAAGAGCAGAGTCCTTCCAGTCCTTCCAAGGCTGTCCTGTGGGGATTTCCATCACTCCAACCACTGTGACGTCTGTCTGCCACAGGAACACGGGGAAGTCAGCAACCTCCCGAGTTTATGGGTTAGAGCATCAAGGGTGTACAGCAGTCTGACCCCCACTTCCCTGGCCTTACTCTGCTTCCCCATATCTACTGATCCTGGTTCTGGGCCCAACATCTCCAACATCTCCCACTGGTCTGGGCACTGACCACCATCCAACAGACTTTCATTTTGCCAGCCTCTAGCAATTTTATTTCTTCTGCCTAGAATGCCTTTTGCCCACTGCTGCTGGCCAAGATCCTGTACATCCCTCAAAATCCACCCAAAGGATCACTTCCTACCAAACACCCTATAGCTTCTATTAGACAAGCAATTCTCTGATCTGTCTAGGGAGTTAGCCTCTTCTGGTACTTAACCTTTTAGAATATACTGCAGAACTGGTTGGTTATGCATAGGTCAATGACCCCCTCTGTTCTCCCACCACATTTTATTTATAGGTAGGAGGAATAGATCATTCATCTTATTTTTCACACCAAATTGAATCAGAGAATGTTAAAGTTGAGAACCTTAGACTTAGGCTTCCTCTAGTTCAGAGGTAGCAAATTTAGAGCATGTGAAATGCTGCTTCTCCTATCTGAGCTCATGATTTACTCAGAGAGTTCTTTGCTTCTGTTGCACCTGGCCTCAGAATCCTTATCAACAACACCTTTCCGAGCAGCCACGCTCAACATACATGATTTGGGAATTTCGCGGGGATGCACAAACGTACAAGGGGAGTACAATTCCCGGGATAACCCACAGGGATAGAGCAGTAATCAGCGCGTTTGGCCCATAGGGATGATTAAACATGAGGGTACCCTGCCACGTACTTCTTGACATGTTCAGGTGCAGACTCTAGGCTAGGGGCAGAAACTAACTTAGATCGCTCTAATCCAGTGTCTAGAACTTAGGTAGTCCACATACTCGGAGCCCCAAAGGATTCTACAATGTGAATACAGGTGTGTTTTGTGAATCTTCAGTAAGACTTCTCCCCCAGATGCAGGTAGGGGACACACATTTTCCAGTGTAACTATAAACTGGAGAAAGGAACGCACCTCTCGGAAGGTTAATTGATATTGGTTGACATTGACTCTAACCCAAAGCTAATGCAGAGAGACATAAGTAAGAAAAAGCAACAGGAACCAAAGCACATTTGACTTGGGATAGAAGACGTAAGTGCCAACCCTGAACTGTTCAGCACTACCCTCCACTATATATAATTAACCCCAAATAGGAAAATGAAATATCCTAACCACATCCAAGAACCCAACTTCTGACTCCTGAGTTCGCCAGCTGGTACCATTGTGGGTACACCATGGTGCCTCCCCAGTGTTTTTGACAGACATGGTACATGCTATGCGCATGGGAGTGAGGATAAAATTAAATTCCAAACTGAAAACAGAAAGGTTGCAAGAGAAAACAAGATTTCCCAAGATTTGTTCTAGTTATTGCATGGTGTATTAATCTGTGTCACGAAAATACAGGAATCCTTCATCTAATTGGTCTCCTTAAAATAAAACATATACTTTAACTATCCTAATAGGTATGGTGACATTTGAAGAGGAAAATATTCAGAATTTTTCAAATGCTTTATTTCTTTGGCCAGGATCATTTCATAGTAGTGCATAACAAAGCCTGATTTGAAAGGTGGTGATTAAAAAAAAAGAAGAAGAACAGGGGCTTTGGAATCTGATTTGCACAGTGGCACTGTAACTTATTTGCTGGGTGTGCTCACACTGGTATCTTGAGCTGCTTGATTCTCATTTTACAGGTGCGACAACTCATCACAGAGGGATTTAACAAGCTAACATACTCCAAGTGACTGACAAAGTGGGTACTTCATAAGTATTAATTCCTAGACCTTGATGCATGGCCTGAGAACCACTTTCTCAGCAGCAATGCTAGTGCCTTAAATTAAAATTATGTTTTGCCACTGTTTAATTGCTGTGTAAACATTTTGGCTCTTGTGCCTTATTTATTCAGCATTTATTCAAAATGAACTCTGTGTGCATGCCAGAGACGACACGATGCATTCATCAAAACATTTCATGTTTCCTTCTGAGAATTCAGGAAGGCCATTTCCCAGCTCCATTGTGTTTCGATGTGCCCACGTCACTGAGTTCTGGCCATCAGAATGTAGGTGGTAAGATTGTACATCATCTCTTTCACCTGCCTGTGTACAATTGTGGCATCTAAGATACTGAAGCCACAAGACGGAAGAAGTTTGGAAGCTTGCACCCCCAGGTACCACGTGGAGGAGTACCTTTGAGAAGGGTGATGAGCTGCGAACATGAGCATTAATTATATGTTGCATAAATGAGAAAACAGCAACAAACACATAGCATGATAAGCCACTATGACTGCAGGGCTTACGAGGTATCCTTGCGTACATGGTCTAGCCCAGTGGTTCTCAACCTTCCTAATGCTGCAATGTATTTTCATTGTTAAAAAGTAGTCGTGTCCCACAGGTTGAGAACCACTGGGCCTACCCCAAGGCTTCTCAACCTCAGTACTAAGGACATTTGAGGATGGACATTGGCTCATTGTGGAGTGCTGTCTTGGGCACCAGAAGATGTTTAACTCTCCCCGCTGTATGCCAGCAGCACGCTCTCCAGTTGTGACTAGTGCAACCGTCTCCAGACATTGTTCCATGCCCCCTGGAGGTGAGGGCGATGGTAAAAATCGCTCCCATGGAGAACCACCGGTTGACTGGACCAATACTATGTGCAATCCAGAAGCTTAACAACTTGTAAGCTCATTGAAATACTGAACAGGCAGAACCACAGACTTCATACAATTGTTTCAAAACTAGATGAAGGAGCAACCACGTGGCAAACCTCTGCAGCCATTAGCAGAATCACCAATGAGAAACACATGCCCTATATTCTGTTTTTGTTTTTTTTGCAGTTTTTGGCCGGGACCGGGTTTGAACCCCCCACCTCCGGTATACGGGGCTGGCGCCCTACTCCTTTGCACCACAGGTGCCACCCAACATATCCTATATTCTTTAAGAGGATGTGTCCATGAAGAAAAGGCAAGACCATCAATCTAACAATTCCGATTTGACTATCAAAGAAACTTCAGTCTCCTGCCACACATGAGATTGCTTCTGTCTACATTGGGCCCTTCTCTCACCACGTTATTGTCTGAAAGGTGTCACATGGACACACCAAAGAAGACCAAATTGTTATTTGAATATACCAAGTACATTACCTGTGTCTATAGGAGGAAACCAACAAACGCAACTAACCAAGAGGCTGCAGAATCAAATACATTTTAAACACATTTATAAAAGAAACTGGATTCTTCCCTATAGATTGTGTCAGAATCTTTAATTGGGTCGTATGTTTGTGACTCTCTAATTAGGAGACAGAGAATAAATAATGTTTTCCCATCCTCATGGCAACATTAATCTCAGGGTATGCACACTGGGGAACGTGGTGCTATCGGGAAAGAATGAAGGGTAATAATTTCCTGCACTAACTTGGGAGCCCAGCTCCTGGGATGGAGCTGGGATGTGTGCCAGAGAACTCACCTGCCCTGAGCACTGGGGAGATGAGCAGACCCCCCTCCTGGTGAGGACGTGGGTGCCAAGCAAATGTGCAAAAGTCAGTATGTGCTAAAAACACTGGTTTCGAAGTGAAACAGACCCCAGTTACAGTCCTGATCTGGACTCAGGGTCTATCGAAACCTCAGTTCCTCGTCTGCTACATGAAGGCAATGGCGTCTTCTTCAAGTGGGGTCAAAATGAAATGAAAACAGTGCGTGTGAGACGCTTCGCATGGTTGTTGACACAAGAAGCTCTAGACAAATGCTACCGTCATTACCACCACCACCGTTGCAGATCCTGCGTGGGAATCTTTTACAGAAAGAGTTTTCTTATCTAATTTGCCTAGTAATCAATCAAAAATCCAAAGGGACCGTGGAGTAAAATGTTAAATAAATCCTGAGGAATAATGATGAAACATTCATAATATATGCTCTGCACTAAAACATCTTTACAACTCTCCCAGGGATTAGTCTTTTTAATGTAATATGTGAGGAAATGCTACAGGGGGGATGATATTGATCTGACGGCCCGTTGGCAGTGACTTTTAAATATGGGCACTCTATGCCAGAGATTGTGTTCAAGCTCCCTGTTGCAGAGGTTGAGGTGAAGAGACTTGTGACTGAGCCCCGGGCAACACTCCCAGCTTGGTATCATTTGCTGTGATTTCATTACCCTAAAAGCATCCCGGCCAAAAAAAAAAAATCACGTTAAAATATATTCCTGGACATACAAAGCTTAATCTCCACAGAGTTGGAGAGCCATAAATAGTTTGAGAAGGAAAAACTGTCCTTCTTGAAATTTCAAGAGGCTCTTTTTCCCCAAAGACTGTAACTGTCCCAAATCAGTAGCCTTGACAAACGGAAATTCATCCTGTTAGATGCTGAGACCTGGCTCCTTTCATTCATGCAACTAAACCCCAATATAATTCATGCTCATTGATGTCTCTCGTGCCAGATGCTGGGTGTGAAAATCAAGGAACAATCAGCACAATTACTTCTTTTTTTTTTTTTTTTTATTAATTGGTTTCTGTGTACATTGATGCCAACATGGGGTACATTGTGCTGTTTCATATACAATTTGAAACATCTTCATCAAGCTGGTTAACATAACTTTCATATCATTTGGTTAATCATTGTA
>CAUYQV010159269.1:0-10078 GCA_963574575.1 Galagoides demidoff | reverse complement strand
TCTAGGACCAGATGGCTTCACATCCGAATTCTATCAAACCTTTCAAGAGGAACTAGTACCTATATTATACAACCTTTTCCAAAGCATAGAAAAAGAAGGGATACTTCCCAATACATTCTGTGAAGCAAATATCACCATGATACTCAAACCAGGAAAGGACCCAACAAAGAAAAAAAATTATAGACCAATATCATTAATGACTATCAATGCAAAAATATTCAATAAGATCTTGGCAAGCAGAATTCAGAAACACATCATATAAATTATACACCATGATTGAGTTGATTTTATTCCAGGGTTACAGGATTCAACACACACAAATCTATAAATATAATACATCACATCAATAAAATAAAAAACAAAGACCATATGATTATCTCAATAGACACAGAAAAAGCCTTTGATAATATCTAGCATCCTTTCATGTTCAGAACACTTAAAAAAATAGGCATAAAAGGGACATTTCTTTTTTTTTTTGAGACAGAGCCTCAAGCTGTCCCCCTGGGCATCACAGCTCACAGCAACCTCCAACTCCTAGGCTCAAGCGAGTCTCCTGCCTCAGTCTCCCAAGTAGCTGGGACCACAGGCGCCCGCCACAACACCTGGCTATCCTTTGGTTGCAGCCATCATTGTTATTTGGCAGGCCCAGGCTGGATTCGAACCCACCACCTTAGGTGTATGTGGCTGGCACCTTAGCTGCTTGAGCCACAGGCGCTGAGCCAAAAGGGACATTTCTTAAACTGATAGAGGCCATCTACAACAAACCCACAGCCAATATCATATTGAATGGAGTAAAATGAAAAACATTTCCACTCAGATCAGGAACTAGGCAAGGATACCCAGTGTCTCCACTGCTATTCAACATAGTAATGGAAGTCTTAGCCATTGCAACCAGGCAAGAGAAGGCGATCAAGGGTATCCAAATAGGGTCAGAGGAGATCAAACTTTCACTCTTCACTGATGATATGATCCTATACCTGGAAAGTCCCAGGGACTCAACTTTAAAACTCTTAGAAGTGATCAAGGAATACAGCAGCGTCTCAGGATACAAAATCAATACTTACAAGTCAGTAGCTTTTATATATGCCAACAATAGTCAAGCTGAAAATTTATATATGCCAACAATAGTCCACCTGAAAACAATTAAGGACTCTATTCCTTTTACAATAGTGCCTAAGAAGATGAACTATCTGGGAATTTACCCAACAAAGGACGTGAAAGATCTCTATAAGGAGAACCATGAAACTCTGAGAAAAGAAATAGCTGAAGATGTTAACAAATGGAAAAACATACCATGCTCAAGACTGGGAAGAATCAACATTGTTAAAATGTCCACACTACCCAAAGCAATCTATGGATTTGATACAATCCCTATTAAAGCACCATTATCCTATTTTAAAGAAATTGAAAAAATAGTACTTCATTTTATATGGAATCAGAAAAAATCCTCAAATAGCAAATACATTACTCAGAAATAAGGAGGTATCATGTTACCAGACTTCAGGCTTATAAACCTATAGTGTTCAAAAAAGCATGGTACTGGCACAAAAACAGAACAGTAGATTTATGGAACAGAATAAAGAACCAAGAGATGAACCCAGCTACTTATCACCACTTGATCTTCCACAAGCCTATCAAATATATTCAGTGGGGGAAAGACTCCCTATTTAACAAATGGTGCTGGGTGAACTGGCTGGCGACCTGTACAAGACTGAAACAACTGAACCCCCACCTTTCACCATTAACAAAAATTGATTCTCACTGGATAAAAGATTTAAACTTAAGACATTGGCTTGGCACCTGTGGCTCAAGTGGCTAAGGCACCAGCCATATAAACCTGAGCTGGTGGGTTGGAATCCAGCCCAGGCCCGCTAAACAACAATGACGGCTGCAACCAAAAGATAGCCGGGCGTTGTGACAGCGCCTGCAGTCCCAGCTACTTGGGAGGCGGAGGCAGGAGACTCACTTAAGCCCAGGAGTTGGAGGTTGCTGTGAGCTATGATGCCACGGCATGTCACCCAGGGTGACAGCTTGAGGCTCTGTCTCAAAAAAATAAAAAATAAAAAATAAAATAAAAAATAAACTTAAGACATGAAACTATAAAAATACTTGAAGAGAGTACAGGGGAAACAATTGAAGAAATTGGCCTGGGAGAAGATTTTATAGGGAGGACCCCTGGGGGCAATTGAAGCAATACCAAAAATATATTACTGGGATCTGATCAAACTAAAGGCTTTTGCACAGCCAAGAGCACAGTAATGAAGCAAACAGACAACCTTCAGAATGGGAGAACATTTTTGCAGGTTATGCTTCTGACAAAGGTCTGATAACTAGAATCTACAGAGAACTCAAACTAATCAATAAGAAAAGAACAAATAACCCCATTTCTATGTGGGCAAGAGACTTGAACAGAAAATTCTCTGATGAAGACAGGCGCATGGCCTACAAACACATGAAAAAATGCTCATCATCCTTAATCATCAGAGAAATGCAAATCAAAACCACTTTAAGATATCATCTAACCCCAGTAAGATTAGCCCACACCACAAAATCCCTAAACTACAGATGATGTAATGGATGCAGAGAGAAGGGGAAGGCTTCTACACTGCTGGTGGGAATGCAAGCTAATACAACCTTTTTGGAAAGAAGTTTGGAGAACACCTAAGGAACTAAAAGTAGACCTACTGTTCGATCCTGCAATTCCTCTACTACCCTAGATGACCAAAAATTATTTTACAACAAAGTAATTTGCATCAGAATGTTTACTGCAGCCCAATTCATGATAACCAAGACATGGAAACACCCTTTTTAAGTGCCCACCAACCCATGAATGGCTTAACAAATTGTGGCATATATACACCATGGAATACTCTGTAGCCATAAAAAAGGATGGAGACTTCACATCTTTTACATTTACCTGGATGGAGATGAAACATATTCTCCTTAGTAAAGTATCTCAAGACTGGGAAAAAAAGTATCCAATGTACTCAGTACTTCTATGAAATCTATATATAATCACTTATACATTCATATAATCGGCACAACATAACTATAGTCCAGAAAGTAGAATGGAAGAGAAGAGAGGGGAAAGAGAGGGGGGATATGGGAAGAGGGCGGGCATTTGGGGGGACCTCACCTAATGTGCATGATGCAATGGCACATTTCAAAACTATCAAGAAACGAGTATAATTGTGATGGATGTGTTTCTTAGTTCAATGTAAGCATTTCACATTGTATATCAAAGCGGTACACTGAACCCCATAAATGCATCAATGGACAAAGTTATGATTTAATAAATAATAATAATAAAATAAGTATATCAGAGCTATTAGACAACAAAAAAAAGAAAGAAAGAAAAGAAAAAAAAGTCACACCCAGACAGCAGAAAGAGGCCAAATAACATGGCAAAAAATTCCCCCCTTTGAGACCAAAGCTGGGCCTTCTGTCCTATTATCTCTCTCATCCCACACCATCTCTCCTGACAAGCTCATTTATTCCTTTGAGAAAAAGTTAAAAAAAAAATTACGAATAAGGTAAACATCTGATCAAATGACATTTTAATATCATACATATTATTGATGTGCTTGATACTGAAGGAGCCCAAATTGACGCTCATTTGACTTCCACAGGAAATGCATATATGTGAACACTGACTGGGGCCTGGACCTTTCAGAATCTTTTTTTTTTGAGACAGAGTCTCAAGCTATCCCCCTGGGTAGAGTGCCGTGGCATCACAGCTCACAGCAACCTCCAACTCCTGGGATTAAGCGATTCTCTTGCCTCAGTCTCCCAAGTAGCTGGGACTACAATCACCTGCCAAAATGGCCGGCTATTTTTTTGTTGCAGTTGTCATTGCTATTTAGCTCAAACCCACCAGCCTGGGTATATGTGGACGGCACCCTACCGACTGAGTACAGGGCGCTGCTGACCTTTCAGTCTTGTCAAGTTAGCAGTTAACTTGTAGAAAACGATGTGTTGGTTCCCCTGCCCCACAGCTCATGGATACCGCTCCCAAAGCCTGGGGGGCTGGTTCCATGATCAGTTTGTGTTAAGCTGAGTGATCCTGCTGCAGCATTTCTTTCCCCCCAAACTTTTTTTTTTTTTTTTGTTTTGAAACAGAGCCTCGAGCTGCTGCCCTGGTAGAGTGCTATGGTGTCACAGCTCACAGCAACCTCCAACTCCTGGGCTTAAGCGATTCTCTTGCCTCAGCCTCCTGAGTAGCTGGGACTACAGGCTCCTGCCACAATGCCTGGCTATTTTTTGGTTGTAGTTGCCACTGTTGTTTGGTGGCCCGGGCTGGATTTGAACCCGTCAGCTCTGGTGTATGTGGCTGGTTCCCTTAGCTGCTTGAGCTACAGAGGCACCGAGCCCCCCTCAAACTATTAATGCTGGTTCCTTGACAGTCAGTTCTGACAGAGCAGTTCCAAATCTGCTTTATAAAGATTTGATCATTCAGCCTGGGCATGTAATGAAATTCTGGCCAGTCACCTACAAGACATATTCATCCAGAGACTTATTTACTCTTAAAAAGACATAGTATATAAGAAATGAAACGGGCCTTTTTCTGCCCCTGAAAATTACTGTATAAGGAAGTGATGCTGACCAAAGGATGTGAAGACGGCAGAGAGAAGGAAGGCAAGACGGAAGGAAAGGGAAAGAAGGAAAGAAGGATCACCAGGTAGATAGGGGCCCTAACTAGGGCCTTTTGCCCTGAATAATAACTCTTAGAAGACGGATCACCGGGTGGATAGGGAGCCTTGACTAGGGCCTTTTGCCCTGAATTAATAACTCTTAGAAGACGGATCACCAGGTGGATAGGGGGCCCTGACTAGGGCCTTTTGCCCTGAATTCATAACTCTTACAAGTACTCATCTCCAGATTGCTATATGATATAATAAACTATATGATACAACAAGTGTTCCGTGTAGCCGAACTCTAAATATGTGCTTGTCTTCAATGCCTCCTACACACCACTTGCCAGGTCACCAAACACAACACTAGCTGCTGTTCTCTGCTCAAACCATTTGAAGAAGGGCCCAAAGACACCCAAATTCAGTCCCTACGGGACAGCACTGAAAGGAGAACTTGGGAAGAAAAGCTGTTTCTTTCTATAATTAGACATAGGATCAAATAATTCAATACTCTTTGGATCTCAGTTTTTCTTATCCATTATAATCGAGGCTACAACAAGCTGATCCATAAAGTAGTTCTTAAATGCTAATGTCTGTTATTGTTACATTTAAATGCAAGCAAATACTTAGCTTAAGCCTCTACAAAGTATCACACTTTGCTATAAACTATCCTAAGAAGAAACTTTTTTTTTTTGAGAGCCTCAAGCTGTCCCCCTGGGTAGAGTGCCATGGCACCACAGCTCACAGCAGCCTCCAACTCCCAGGCTCAAGCGAGTCTCCTGCCTCTGCCTCCCAAGTAGCTGGGACCACAGGCGCCCGCCACAACGCCAGGCTATTTTTTGGTTGCAGCCGTCATTGTTGTTTGGTGGGCCGGGGCTGAATTTGAACCTGCCACCTTGGGTGTATGTGGCTGGCGCCTTAGCCACTTGAGCCACAAGTGCTGAGCCAGAAGAAACTTCTTATTTACCTTTTTGTAAAACCATCCAGGATAAAAGTTTCAACTATTCAGATCCATATTCCGTAACCAAAATTAAAAAATAAATCTGTATTTAAGCATCTAATATACACATACAATGATGAATGTGCCAATTCTAAAATCTGACATTAAGGCATATTGTTCATTATATAAGGTATACTGTTAATTACAAAATTATAGCAAATCTTTTAAAATATTCCATACTGGGAAAAGTTTTACTCTGTGAATATGTCTGTGTCCCTTTGTTCATTGCCAACAGAGTATGCAAAATCTAAAATTTTGAGTTTATTTCTCTGCTAAGAAACATCCCACAGCCATTTCCCATCCAATAAGCTGGGGAATTTGGAATCCATGGGGAGAAGACCAGTCACACATTTAAGCAATCTACAAAATAGGCATAAATGTCTCTCAGGTAAGAATCCCCCAAATCTTGAGAAAACAACTTCATAGCTCTCTGTATTCGTTTCCTGAGGCTTATGTAACAAATTAGCACAAATCAGGGCGGCCCCTATGGCCAGTCCCATATACCAGAGGTGGCGGGTTCAAACCCGGCCCTGGCCAAAAACTGCAAAAAACAAAAACAAAAACAAAAAAAACAAATTAGCACAAATCTAGTGTATTAAAACAATGGAAATGTATAGCTCTGGAAGCTGTACTCTGGAATGAGCATAAATGCGTCCTACAGAAACCCTCCGGGGGTATGTGTGGGGTCTTTGGAAGTTCCCAATGGCATTTGACAAATTCTTTAGTGTTCATGAGCTTGAGGATCTTTTCACTCCAAAGACACTTGTCACTGGACATAGGGTCCACCCAGATAATAAAGATGATCCTCTTATCTCAAGATCCTTAACTTAACCACACCTACAAAACTCCCTCTTCCAAATGAGGTTAACACTCACAGGATCCAGGGGTTTCACTTGGGCATCTGGCCCTATACCCTTCTACGGAGACGGCTTGTAGTAGTTTAGGGAGATTGAAATTTTCTTCTTTCATGTCATTTCTGATTGTTTTCACCACGAAACTTTATTTATAGCTTCAATGCCCCAAATCACAAATTATTTAAATAAAGGGATAGGCTTTTCTGTGTAAAGTCCAGCAAGAATAGTAAATCAGAAAATTTAAAAATTATGAAGTCTGACAATTAAGTTTGTGAGTCTGGCACTGTGCATTTACACTGGCAGCTTTGCACAACCACTCAGGAAGGCCTCGTGACGCTGGGACGTCAGCGTGTCATAGCTGTGTTCTTGTCAACACGTGGCCGAGTCTTGGTGAGTGGTGTTCAGCGCTGCGTGTTAACAATGAAAAGCATTCGTGTATTTCTAGTTAAACTTGGCAAGAGTGGGAAATGAAATCTGGGACGTGTTAGTTCAAGATTATGGGGATAATGCCATGAAGAAAATGGCTGTGTACACATGGATTAAACGTTTCTCTGAGGGGAGAGAAGTGTCGCTGATGAAGAGAGGTCAGGGTGGCCAGTAACACACAGAACTGACAAAAATAATGCAAAACTTTGCCAAAGGGGGCATCAAAATTGTCAGCTGACTGCGAGAAGCCTAACAGACCAAGTAAACATTGACAGAGGTTAGGTTAGGAAAACCTTGGCCAGTAACTCCAGCTCCCAGCACACTGTCCTGAAGGAGTTTTTAGCCAGTGAACAAGTAACGGCATTGGAACGCCCTCTCTACTCACCTGGTCTGGCCCCCAATGACTTTTTCTTTATCCAAAGAGGAAGGAAATATTGAAAGGGAGACATTTGGATGACATTCAGGATCAAGGGTAATACAGTGATATCTCTGATGGGCATTCCAGAAAGAGTTCCAAAAGCGCTTTGAGGGTAGAACAGGTGCTGCTGTGGGTGCACAGCTTCCTAGGGGGGCACTTGGAAGTGACCAGAGTGAGTGACATTCCACAGGGACATCTCCTAGGGAGCACTTTTCCTAGGATGAGTTGGTGGCTTCATTGTCAGACAAGAATGTAAGAAGAGGTTACCACATTTCCTATTGTTTTCCTGTTCATTTTTTTTTTTTTTTTCCGAGACAGAATCTCACTTTGTTATCCTCGGTAGAGTGCCGTGGCGTCATCACAGCTCACAGCAACTTCCAGCTTTTGGGCTTAGGCGATTCTCTTGCCTCAGCCTGCCAAGTAGCTGGGACTACAGGTGCCTGCCACAACGCCCAGATATTTTTTTATTGCAGTTTGGCTGGGGCCTGGTTCAAACCTGCCACCCTCAGTACATGGGGCTGGCGCCCTACACACTGAGCCATAGGCACAGCTCTCTATTCTTCATCTTTTCATGCTTACTCTCATTCTCGATAACCTTTCCCCCAACCCACCTATAGGCACTCATAAATAAAGGGCATTCACTTAATTTAGAATATGACTTGGATATGTATTTATTATTGAAAAATGTGATGTTCTTTGAATACATACTTTTAATTTACCTGAACAGTATTACATTATAACTCTTGTTGAGTTTTACACTATTTTGATAGCACACTATGACATTAAGACACTTCCATGGAGCTGCATGGACGTCTAGGTGAGAGCCAGCACGGCTGTCCAGTGTTAGAGGACATAGCTAGACTGACTCTGGCTTCCTCCTCAGTGGACATCTTACAGGTCCCCTTTTGTACAGCAATATGAGGGCTTGGGGTTATACGCCCAGGAGTCTCTCTGTTTACTTACTCGTTATGTGGGTGACCTGCCTGTGCATCGCCGATTAATTTACTTTGCTCATTTAACTATTAGGCTCACTATCATTTTCTTGCTGACCTGCAGAAATGACTTGCATGTTCTAGATATCAATTCCTGTTGCCAATATCTTTTTACTCAGTCTGTTACCTGTTAAATTTATCTGTGGCATATTTTTTTTAAAGACAGAGTCTTACTTTATTGTCCTCAGTAAAGTGCAGTGGTGTCACAGCTCACAGCAACCTCAAACTTAAGCAATTCTCTTGCCTCAGCCTCCCAAGCAGCTGGGACTATAGACACCCTCCACAATGCCAGGCTATTTTTTTTTTTTTTTTAGACATGGGGTCTTACTCTTGCTCAGGCTGGTCTCAAAGCTCTGCAGGGAGAATGGGGACCAAAGACCACATTCTTGGCAAAGGAAAACACCCCCCAGAAAAAGAGGAAAATTAAAAAGTAAGCTGAATGAGTTGGAACAAAGAAAAGTCAGCTAGTTCACATTTAAGCTAGCCATTGCTAGCAAGCTTCCTGCCTTTTCTGAAATTCTAGCCTGTTGGGGATACAGCTTACAAACACCCCTGCTGGGTCTGTGAGCACAATGAGGGAAAATGGTCATATAAGAGGCTATGAAGATGTAGAAAGACACATTAACTGGGTGGTCTCCGGCCTAGTAAACAGGCAAAGCAGATACCCACTGTGGAGATTTGCATTTGCCGGGGGCAGAGATCAAGGGAGTAGCTCGAGCCCTGAGATGTGGGCAGAAGAGCTTATATCCCTTATAGCAGAGGAAAATCCTCTGTGGTGGTGATAGGAGGAAAATTCCTCTCCCACTGATTCCTCAGAGGAGATTAACACCAGTGGTGTTTTACTCCACAGGGAACTAGTGGAGTTTAACACATCCCTAGAAATCTGTGTGTGTGACCTCAAGTGGGAGGCTTTCCAAATACAAGGTTCAGATTTCAGCTTTCTCAAGGCTACCCTTAAGGATAATAACAACAATAGGAGCTGATATGCTCAATCTGAGAAACTGCTGGCATCTTTGTTCCCTCCCTCATCTCACCCTCTGGGCAAATAGACTCTAATAAAAGCAGAGTGGAGCAAACACTTGGGACCATTGCTGGAATCCCACAAATAGGCAATGGACCCCTGGGCTCCCACCCTCAATTCTACTCTATGTCTCACGTCTCTTACTTCACCATCATTTCTCTTCTTTTCTATTTTTTTAGAGACTGAGTCTCACTTCATCACCCTCAGTAGGGTACCTTGGTGTCACAGCTCACAGCAACCTCCAACTCCTGGGCTTAGGCGATTCTCTTGCCTCAACCTCCTGAGTAGCTGGGACTACAGGCACCTGCCACAGTGCCTGCCTATTTTTTGTTGCAGTTTGGCCGGGGCCGGGTTCGAACCCGCCACCCTCGGTATATGGGGCTGGTGCCCTACCCACTGAGCCACAGGTGCCGCCCAATCTTTACCGTCCTTTCTCACTCTGTATTTCTTCATCAGTTGCCACCAGTTTCCACAGGTCTTAGCAGACCTTGTCCCTGGGGCAGGACACAGACAGGCTCAGGCAATCCATCTGCCTCAACCTCCCAAAGTACTAGGATTACGGGCAGGAGCCACTGTGCCCAGTCTTACGGCATCCTTTTTTTTTTTTTTGAGATGGAGCCTCAAGCTATCCCCCTGGGTAGAGTGCCATGGCATCACAGCTCATAGCAACCTCCAACTCCTGGGCTCAAGCAAGTCTCCTGCCTCTGCCTCCCAAGTAGCTGGGACCACAGGCGCC
>CAUYQV010159267.1:0-26249 GCA_963574575.1 Galagoides demidoff | reverse complement strand
TGTGGTCCCAGCTACTTGGGAGGTGGAGGCAGGAGACTCGCTTGAGCCCAGGAGTTGGAGGTTGCTGTGAGCTGTGATGCCATGGCACTCTACCCAGGGGGATAGCTTGAGGCTCCGTCTCAAAAAAAAAAAAAAAGAAAGTTTGGCCACAACATGCAGTGGAGAAGGGAAGGAATTGTCTTAGAGCTGTCTCAGTCTGTTCCTGCTACTATAATAAAACATAATTATAAACACTTAGAAATTTCTCATAGTTCTAGGGGCTAGGAAGTCCAGGGTCAAGCCCCAAGACTTGATATCTAGTAGGCCCATTCCTCATACGTGGCACTGGCTCTGTATTCTCATATGGCAGAAGGGGAAAAAGGAGCTGGCTAATTAACCTGGAGCCCTTTTATAAGGGCTGGCATTTGAAAATTGATAGATATCCAGTTTGATGGAAGTATTTCAGATTGCATGTGAAAACCTCACACTGTACCCCAGAAGTGCATTAATATACATAATTACCGTTCAATAAAAAAAAAAAAGAAAGAAAATTGATGGACTTCATAGAAAAATCCGTGTTTGGGGTTCAGAGTCTAGATTCTCTTGAAAAAGAAAATCAGAGCCATGTGTCCCCAGTCCTGAACAGCAGCAATCAGTAACAGCTTCTCCCTTTGGTGGGCTTGTACTTTCCACTTTGTCAGCCCTGTCCCTCACAGGTGTCCACTTATCGGGACACTTTTGCTGTTCCCCCTACCAACTCTGTTCCTTTGATTATCTATCTGCCTGGCTCCCGTAGGCATATGCCTATGGGACTCTTGCTTTTAATTTTTAGTTTCTCATCCCACTCCAGGGGGAAAGGGTGATGCTGGTCTCCCGTTCCTCTTGGGTGGTTCCTAGTGTCCTGGGACCCCAGTGGCTCAGACTGGAGGAAGAGGAGCCAGCAAGCAGGGGTTGAGAGCAGCGGACTCCCCTGCCCATAGGCAGACTGTGGGAGGCCTGGTGGGCAGTGATGAAGGAGGGTGGCAGGGCCCAAGGGTATGGAGGGTGTTGGGTATCCTGCTGAATGGGATCAAGGGGCAGCCAGGGAACAACTTTTTGGAGAAGGGGCTGGCAAAGCGAAAGGGCACAGAGGCTACAGACTGAGAGGGGAGCTGGAGAGCAGAGCATGGAAGGCATTTGCTGCATGCTGGCTCTGTGCTGTGTCCAGAGCCACAGCGTGAGCAAGACAGATCTGTCCCCGCCCTCCACCCACTTACAGCCTGGAGGCAGAAGGACAAGTACAAGCAGTGTGGCTGCAAAGGTGAGGAAGACTAATAGGGTTTGGAAGGCCAAGCTGAGACCTAGAGAATGAGAAGGCACTCTGGGCGGTGGATGTGCATGCCCAAGGGCTCCGAGGCAAACATTTGGCGTATTTGAACCAAGAGCAGGCCAGTGTAACTAGGGCGTTATCAAGAAGAATATCTTGGCTCGGCGCCTGTGGCTCAATTGGCTAAGGCGCCAGCCACGTACACCTAAGGTGGCGGGTTCGAAACCCCAGCCCGGGCCTGCCAAACAACGATGATGGCTGCAACCAAAAAATGGCCAGGCATTGTGGCGGGCACCTATAGTCCCAGCTACTTGGGAGGCTGAGACAGGAGACTCACTTGAGCCCAGGAGTTGGAGGTTGCTATGAGCTGTGATGCTATGGCACTCTACCCAGGGGGATAGCTTGAGGCTCTGTCTCAAAAAAAAAAAAAAAGAAGAATATCTTGACACAGTGCCCATAGCACAGTGGTTACGGTGATGGCCACGTACACTCAGGCTGGCAGGTTCAAACCAGGCCTGGACCAGCTAAACAACAATGACAACTACAACAAAAAAAAAATAGCTGGGCGTTGTGGCATAGTCCTAGCTACTTGGGAGGCTGGGATGAGAGAATCGCTTAAGCCCAGGAGTTTGAGATTGCTGTGAGCTGAGATGCTACATCATTCTACCAAGGGTGACAAAATAAGGCTCTGTCTCAAAAAAAAAGAATATCCTTAGCTGAGTTAGGAGAAGCTAGAACAAATTCAGCTTTTAAGGGCTGGGATGAAGGGTTTTTTTTTTTTTTAGGACTGATAACAAATTTTAAGAGACGGAATCTTGCTTGTTCCCCAAGCTGACCTCAAACTCCTAGGCTCAAGGGATCCTCTCACATTAGCCTGAGTGGTTGGGACTACAGGCGCATACTACCAGTGGTTTGTTGTTGGGATATACCAGAGGCAGATGCTGTCTGTCTGGCCCTACCCACCAGGTGAAGCCTGGTGAAGGGACTCCCAGCTCTCAGCTCTGGAGCAAGGCTGCAGGGAAGGAATCTGATTGCTATAGCCAAGTCAGGCTGGAAGTCCAGAGTAGACAGCGAGCCTGGAGGGAAGAAATCCTCATGACCCTGACAAGAGTACAGTCATTTGGGAGACAGTGAGAGAAAGCAGGCCTGAAACCAAACTGCATGATCACAGCAACTCCTTGTAAATCCTCATGACCCTGACAGGAGTATTGCCATCTTGGAAAGACAGCTAGTGATAGAAAGCAGGTCAGAGACCAAATGGCATGGTTATAGCAATCCCCTCCCCACACTCTTGGAATGTTTCAATGCCTGTGTTCCTGGGAAACATCAGAAATCTCCTACCTTGGTCCTGGCTGACACTAGAGATAAGGCCCTGGTACAAGATTAACACTTTGGCAGAAAGGAGCAATTCTAAGATCCATTCCTGACACAGCATTATTCACTCTGCAGAAAAAAAGATGACTGCCCCACCTCTCCTAACCCCCACTCAAATTCCAACCACACCAATAAAAGTCTTGAAGCTGTGAGCTGGGAGCTAACTTTACTGTTTCTTTATTTTTTCTTTTGAGACAGAGTCTCACTCTGTCACCATGGGTAGAATGCTGTGGCATCATAGCTCACAGCAATCTCAAACTCTTGGGCTCAAGAGATCCTCCTGCCTCAGCCTCCTGAGTAGCTGGCATTACAGGTGCCCACCACAATGCTCAGCTAATTTTTTTGGATTTGTAGTAAAGTCAGGGTCTCTTGCTCAGGCTGGTCTTGAACTCCTGAGCTCAAGCTATCCACCCGCCTCAGCCTCCCAGAGTGCTAGGATTACACACATGAGCCACTATGCCCAGCATACTCTGCTTCTTTCTAAAAAATCCTTTCCTTAATCCCTGGACTGCCTCCTCTCCTTCTTGCAGACCCTTCCCTGGACTCTACCCCCTGAGCCTCTTAGGCCTGTCTCCTATAATTTATGAAACCCACCAGATTTGTCACTATAGTAGTGAGTGCCTAGACCTGACCTTTTCTGAGGAAGACAAGTCATATCAGTTTTAGAGTCAAACAGAGCTGCTTTGAATCCCCCCATTAGCCGTGTGTCCTTACATAGCTTACTTTACCTCTCTGGGCCTTTACTTCCTACCAGTAAAAACTGGGATAATACCTTGGAGGCTTTACAAGGATTAGATGAGGTCATGCTCGGAACACATGCCACAGGACCTGACATATCAGATCAGCATTTGCTTCAGTTAGTGTAGATACTGTTATCCTTGTTACTTCCTGAGTGTGGCAGGAGCCCGGTAAATGGTTTGATCCAGGTCCACATTGCCTGTTAGTTTAAGTCACTTGATTCCTCAGCTCCCTCATTTCCTCCCCAGTATTTCCCCAGGGCCCTGGGGTCCTAAAGCAACAAGGGAGCACTGCCCTCCCTCCACAACCCCCATGCCCAGGTCCCAGGCCTGCTATCTCCCAGCCATGTGACCCTGGGTCAGTCATCTGACCTCTGTGGGAAACCCTGCTTTGCCCGCCTTTGGAGGGTTGTTGTGGACAGCAAATGAAGTAGTGAATTGGAAGCCTCTTTATGGACTGTAAATTAATACAAACAGAAGGGATTATCATTAAAAGCAACAAACCCCCCATTGATTAGAGCATTTCTTTGGGGAAAAAAAATAGCTTTCAGTATTAAGTAGGACCCTCATGGGAGTGGGAAGCGCCCTTCACCTCTGTGGGGAGGGGTTAAGTCTTTTAAGACACCATTAGCGTTGTAGTTAATGGTGATAGAGCACCGGAGTTGTTACCATGATGGTTTTTTCCTCTGTAATTGTGTTCACCTCAAAAACCACAAGTAGCAGCAGGTTCCAGTGGTCTTTATTTCATTTGAAAAACTAATTGGAAGTTGAAAGAGCCCTCGGATTTCGCTTTTGTTGGGACGGGCCAAGGGACAAGATGAGCAGGTGGGTCCAGATGAGGAAGGAGGGGTCTCAGGGCAGGCCAGGCGCCTCTCCCATTCAGCAGCCTCCTCCTTTGTTCTCCTCCTTGGCAGGTTCCGGGCCTGCCTGCCTCTCTTGGTTGAAGTGGACCGCCTGCCCTCAATGGCCAGCCTTTTCCTCTGGAGGAGTTTTTGTTTCCCATTGTTCTGATTAGCTCCTCAGCAGAGCCACCAGAGCAGCCCCCTATAGAGCGTTTTCCACGCTTCACATCTTTTTCTCAGGGTTCCCAGGGAGAGCAGGTGGTCTAAACTCGGTGAAGAACCGAGTTGGTTGTACAGTTCTGGTGCTGGGAGACTGGAGACCTGGGTGCCAGACCCTCAGGACTTGGATCGAGTGCATTCCTTCCCTGCTGGCAGTATCCTAGGCTGGAAAACAAAGCAGGTGGGATTGTTCAGCTGAGTCACATCAACTCTAAGATGCCTTGATTCTTTTTGCACTTTTAATCAAAGTCATCATCCAGACTTTTCACAGTTATTAGTTTTTTAGGTTTAGTTTACCTAAAAAATAAACCTGTGCAAAATGCACAGATCTTAAGTGAATAACTCAATGAATTTTTATACATAACTACACTGGTATAAGCACTACCCAAATACAGAACCCCAGAAAGTTCATAGATTCTGATAAGAAGTATGTGGAGGATAGCTAATGTGGCCCAGATAAAATGATTCATGCATAGAAAAAGTTGGGTGATCACTGATATAGGGACCCCTGGTTAGTGGCACCAGTTCTCTGCTTCCCTTCATAACAAAATTTCTCCAAAAAATTGTCTTTACCAGTGTCATCCAATAGAAACACAAGGCAGCTACACAGGTGATTTTACATGTTCTAGTAACCATGATAAAAAAGTAAAATGTAGCAAGTGACATGAGTTTTAATATATATTATTTAACTCAATATATCTAAAATACTGTCATTTTAATATGTGATCAATATAAAAATATTGATATATTTTGTATTCTTTTTTATATTTGGTCTTTGAAACCCAGTGTTTTATTTATACTTCAAGCACAGCTCAGTTTGTACCAGACACATTTTGAGTGTTTGACAGTCACAGATGTCTCATGGCCACCACATCGGACAGCCAGATCTATACTCACCAGCTCTGATTCCTCTTCTCCCATTCTCTCTTGAACCCACTCAGTAAGACTTTGGCCCCCACCCCTTCACCCAGTTTGTTCTTGCTAAGTTCATCAGTGGTTTTCATGATCATTCCCATGGTCAGTTCTCAACTGACTTGACCTGGCAGCAGCATTTGGTAGAATAGATCACTCCCTTCTTTAAACGCTTCCTTCGGTTGGCTTCTGGGATTCCTCTCTTGATGGTTTTCCTGTCACCTCACTGCCTGCTCCTTCTCAGTCTCCTCTACTGGTTCTGCATCTTCCCCGGAGTGCCCATAGGTCAATCTTTGAACTTCTCTACCCTCTCTGTGATCTAACCAGTCGCCTGACTTGAAAGACCATCTAAATAGTGACAGCTGCCAAACGAATCCAGCTACCAGGACCTCTCTTCCAAACTCCAGACTTGCTCACTTCTGTGCTATTCGCTATCCTCATTTGGACCTTTAATGGGCACCTCAGACTCAATATGTCAAAACTCAAGCTCCTAATATTCTCCCCACCCCTAAAATGTCTAAGGGGCAGTTTCATTGTTCCAATTCTCAAACCCCAAACTTGAGAGTCATTCTTGACTTCTCTCCAATCCCTCTAACCTATTGAATCAGCAAATGGTAACAATGTATCCAAAATTTGATCACCTCTCAGAGTGATTTTTTTTTTTTTTGAGACAGGTTCACGTTCTGTTTCCTTGACTAGAATGCAGTGGCATAATAATAGCTCACTGAAACCTCAAACTCCTGGTCTCAAGCAATTCTCCTGCCTCAGCCTCCCAAGTAGCTGGGACCACAAGCACATACCACTACCATGTTCAGCTAATTTTTTAAACTTTTTTTAGGTACAGGGTCTCGCTATGTTGCTAAGGCTGATCTAGAGCTCACAACCTCAAGCGATTCTCCTTCCTTAGCCTCCCAAACAGCTAGGATTGCAGGTGTGGGCTACTGCATCTGGTCTCTTAAATGACTTTAAAAATAAATCAAGCTCCTTGTTTCTGCTGCTTTGGCCATTTTTGCTTATAAAGCCCATTTCTGTGCAGTTCACTGGAGCTCCCTTCAGGGTGCTGCTGCCCAATGCATGAATCACTAATGAAAACCAATCTAGTTCTTTATACCTCAACTTGTTAAAATGTCATGTTGCATCATTTCCTTTCTGACTATGGATGCCTGGTTCTGCCCCAGCTGGCCTCACTGACCTCCTTGCTAGTCCTCCTTCCATGCTCCTGCCCCAGGGCCCTTGTGCTGGGTTTTCACTCTGCCTAACTGTTCTTTATCCAGAGAGTCACAAAACAAGCTCCCTTTCTTCCTCAGGTCTTTACTCAAATGTCACATCATCAGTGAGGCCTTTGCATATGTACATTGTGAATAAAACAATACCCTTCACTACTCTCCATGCCCTTAAAATTTTCTCCCCTGCACTTGCCACCAAGTGACATATTCTACATTTTGTTGGTTTTGTTATCTTTTCCTCTTCACCTTGGAATTTAAGTTCTACAAGATCAGGGACTTTGTTTGCTCATGATGGTCTCCCAGTGCCTAGAATGGTCCCTGGCGCATAGAGGGTATTCTGTAATTATTTGTTGAATGAATATGTGGTATTGTTGATAGGTGAGCAAGCCACCAGTGGATGGATGAAGGATGACTTTGACCTAGGGTAGATAAATATGTTTAAGAGCCTGGAATGCCTAGATTTGAATCCTAGCTCTCACTTTTGCCAGCTGTGACTGTGCAATTTGTTTAAACTTTCTGTGCCTCAGTTCCTTGTCTGTGAAACGAGAAGGATGCCAATACCTGTGTAAAGTGCACATGAGACTCTATGCAGGAAGCTGCCTGGTAGCACGCTATGCCTGCTTGGTAACCCTTAGCTATATCATCATACCTTATAATACCACTTTGAGAAAGATAAACTGTGTAAAACACTTTAAAAAATTAGGCTGAAGATAAAAAAAAATTTAAACACAGATCAGTAAGGGGGAATTTTATTGTATTTACAAAGGAAAATGTAGGTCCGAAATGAAAGAGGATTAACTGGGTCCAGTTGTGTTTTGACTATTGGTAGCTAAACCACAGGAGGAGTCTTCATCCTTGGGAATTCCTGTTGCAGAAAGAAAGATAAAGCTCAATCCTAGGGATTGATGTAAGGGTGAGTTGGGGCAGAACATCTAGAGCCAGGGTGACAGGTGCTCTAGCAGCAAGAGCTGGCTCTTCAGGTTCCAAAGGAGGCAGCGTGGGGTGGAGGGAAACAGGCTCATGCGTGCCAGCAAAGCGAATCCCAGTGCTGGCCCCTGCTCTGCCTACCAGCTTTCACTGAGACCCTAGGCCGGTCATGTCCCCTTAAAGAAGCCACCACGAATCCCAAGGTGGGGTCATCTTCCCATAGTCTCTTCCCACTGATCACAAATTGAGTAACTGACTGGACAAGAATGAATTTAGTTCCTGGCTGCCTCAGTGTGCTATGAATCCCATGAACACAGGGGCCACTGTGGTCCTGGCTGCTATACTCCAGCCCAGAGCTGGCATGCGACGGTCACTGGACAATAATGGGAGGATGGCTAAACTTGAACCTCAATTTCTTTGGGGGGCTAAGGTGGACATAGGATGTGGGGTGTGCAAAATTATGGCACCTCTCACATCACTCTGAGCCCTGTAGAGTGTAAGAATTATGCCCTAGGGTGTAAGAATCCATCCCTATTTCATGTACTCCCTCCCCTGTGATATCCTGGTGTTTGCAGTAATTGAGCTGGAGGGGAAACAATGGCTGTAGCAGCCTCTAGCCCCCATCCTGCCAGCTCTGTGATTTGGAGCTCTGTGAAGCGTCTGGCTTTTAACCTGTGGGAACAAAGCCTGCATTCTTAGGCTTGGCTTTCCTTGGGGCCATCCGGCCACCGGGGCCTGATGGGGCCATAGCAGGTGAATAAGGGCCTAATCCCAGCAAGAGGCACAGTGGGGGTGTTCTTCTTAGAGAAATTAATTTAAAATTCTAGCTGTGGGGACCTGAGAGGTAGTCAGAAGGAACCTCTCCTTTCTTAGAGGAGGAAGCTAGGAAGCCTGCTGCCTGCAGATAGTTGGTTGCAGAACCAGGGCCCATCCCCCTCCCAGCCTGATCCTCACCCCTCACATCCTCTGCTGCAGCCTGCTGCTGCCTGTGTCCCCACAGGGCTGGAGGAATTGGGATCTCTGGGCTCCTGGTTTCTAATTAGGTTGGAAAGAAGGTGACAGAGCTCTGTTGGGAATTAGATTTGTTTAATACATGTATATGGGTCCATAAGTGCCCAGCAAAGTCACAGAGGGACATGCTTGTGTTCACAGTTTAAAATCAGGCTCTAGGCTGAGCACAGTAGCTCATGCCTGTAATACTAGCACTGTGGGAGGCCAGGCAGGTGGATTGCTTGAGCTCAGAAGTTCGAGACCAGCCTGAGCAAAAGTGAGACCCTGTCCCTACTAGAAATAGAAAAACTAGCCAGGCATTCTAGCAGGCACCTATAGTCCCAAATACTTGGGAGGCTGAAGCAAGAGGATTGCTTGAACCCAAGAATTTGAGGTTGCTCTGTGCTATGACACCATAGCACTCTATCCAGGATAACGGAGTAAGACTCTGTCTCAGATAAATAAAATAAAATCAGGCTCTAAAACCCAGCAGGGTTTCTCTGAACAGTTGTGTCACTCTTGGGAAATGTTGTCCATGAAGTAGAGTTTTGTGTGAAGCAGTTCAGGGAGGCAAAGCAGATTTGGGGCCTGCAAGACCCTGACCTGGGGCCAGCTGCAGCCCCTTCTTTGCCTCACTTTTCCTCTTCTGTAAAATAGCCTCCTGTGGAAATGTGAAGGCCAGGGAGACAGGGAACAGCAGTGGTCTCTGGCTCTTCCCTGATGATGGTGTGACTGCACACAATGGTCTACCACAGAGTGTGAGAGACTGGTCTGTCTTTGGTTTTTATAGTTCTGTGTTGTTTTGTTTTGTTTTTGAAATGGAGTTTCACTCTGTTACCCAGAGCACAGAGCCGTGGCCTCAGCCTAGCTTACAAAAACCTCAAACTCCTGGGCTCAAGCAATCCTCCTGCCTCAGCCTCCTGAGTAGCTGGGACTGCAGGCACCCACAGCAATGCCCAGCTAGTTTTTCTATTTTTAGTAGAGACAGGGGTCTCAATTTTGCTCAGGCTGGTCTTGAGCTTCTGACCTCAAAGGATCCTCCTGTCTCGGCCTCCCAGAGTCCTAGGATTACAGGTGTGAGACACCATGCCTGATCAGCTTTATACTTGTGTGAACTTGGCGAGGGATCTAGGGTATGCCTTTCAGAACACCTGCATCAGAATCCTCTGAGACACTTGATTCAGGTTTCTGGGTCCTATCCCAGAACCACCGAGTGAGTGCCATTTTCAGGCACAGAGGCTGAGTCTGGCCTCTGGGGGCATGCTCAGAAATACAGCAGTGGATAAGATATAGTCTCCATCCTATGTTTCTCCCCTTCCTCCTTAAAGTGTGTAAGGAGGGAACTTGTTCTCCCTGTGCTTAGCCCCACACTTTTGGAGAGCAGGTAGGGATTCTTTCCTTTTCCTGGCATGAGAAGGAAGCTCTGAGGACCCTAGGTACACACACACAGAGACACACCATACCTGTGCTTCTGCAGCAGGGCCACCAGGATGCTCTCCAATGCCATTTGCTTTTTTTCTGCCCACACGCTTTCTACCTGACGGCCACGCCGTACCCTTGTTCCTTGCTCCTGGTTTCTCTCTCTATGTGGTTAGAAAAAGAGAAATAGCTGTGATTGCTAATTGGGTAGCATGAGGAAAGGTAGGGGTAAGGCCCTATGCCTATTCCAGCATCTGGTGAGCACTCTTCTCCCCCACTGAATAAGATTTGCCCAGATTTAGGGAAGCAGTAGTGAAGAGTACAGGAGTGCAAGTGTACACAGTTGCAAAATGTCTCCCACAGATTAAGTGTAAAGTTACCATCCACCAATAATGGGACAAATGGACATTCTGTGCCTCCTAATACCAAGCACTGAGGACACAAGATCACTACTGTGAGTGTACCGGTCTACCACAGGGGGTGGGAGACTGGTCTGTCTTTGGTTTTATAGTTTTGTGTTGTTTTGTTTTTGAAATGGAGTCTCTATAATGAATGTAATAATGAGGATGCCTCCAACAAATTCAGAGTGAAGAATATTCTATAAATCATTGGCCTGTGGTGCAAGAAGTGGGGTGCCAGCCCCATGTACCAGAGGTGGTGGGTTCAAACCTGTCCCCTGGCCAAAAAACTACAATCAAAAAAAGAAATCATTAATCTTTGCTAATCAAAATGTCCAGGTCATGAAATTCCAGGTTGGGCATGGTGGCTCACGCCTGTAATCCCAGCACTTGGGAGGCTCAGGCAGGTGGATTGTCCAAGCTCACAGGTTTGAGAATCGCCTGAGTCAGAGCAAGACCTCGTCTCTAAAAAATGGTAGGCATTGTGGAGGGCACCTATAGTCCTACCTACTTGGGAGGCTGAGGCAAGAGAATCACTTAAGCCAAGAGTTTGAGGTTGCTGTGAGCTGTGACCATGGCACTCTGTCGAGGGTGACCAAGTGAGACTCCGTCTCAAAAAAACAAATAAATAAAAATAAACTCCAGAGACATGACAACTAAATAGAATCCATGACCCTGGATATTGGATCCTGGGTTAGAAAAAGAAAGAATTGTTATAAAAGACATTTTGGGACAACTGAGAAAATTCAAATATGGAATATAGGTGATAATTATACTGTGATAGTGTAGGGGGATGTCCTTTGGTTAGACATTAGGAGGCACGTGCAAAAGTACCCAAGGGGGAGGGTTATGATGACTACAATTTTCTCTCAAATGGCTCAGCCAAAATATAGGTGTATATTAAGTGTGAGTGTGGATAGACCTATATCTAGCTATAGATACAAAGTAAACATATATAGAAGAGTGTTAGGAATTAGAAGGGTTATACGGAAGTCCATGGGACCATTGTTGCAACTTTTTGGTACTTGGAAATGTTTTCAAAGTAAAAATGAAAACGTGGATAGGCTGTAAAGTCAGGTTGTTTGGATCCTAGCTCTGCCCCTCTTAGGTTGTGTGTCCTTTAGAAGCTATTAATGGCTCTATACAACGGGGGTAAGTGTCCCTACATTTTAGGGTTGTTACAAAGATCAGACAAGAAACTGAGGATAATGGCTGACACTACCAAGGGCTCCCTGTGTGTTGGGTGTCATGTGAGCATGTCCTAGTACAGAGCCTCTGTTTCTGGCACAGAGTCACAATCAGATGTTACTTATTGTCAGTATTGATATCCTCTGAGCCCAGGCTAGGAAGGAGCACGTGGTAAGGGTAGAGGTAAGTTAAGGTTCAACACAGGTCCTCTTCTACCATGGAAGGTTCAGAAATGATGCTGTGTCAGGGAAGAGACCAGACTTGGTCCCTGGCCTCTTGTAGTGGGGCTTCCAAACCCGGGCGCACAGGGGTGTGGGAAGAAATGACTAGAACCTCTGCTCACCCCTGCTGCCTGCTCATGATGTCCTGGAGCAGCTTGCGGGCAGACAGCTGCCCCAGCACCTTCCGGTAGCTGTTGGTGAAGATGGCGTCTGCGTAGCGCCGCATCCTGTGCCCGAGGAGGAGTCAGAGGTCAAAGGGCAGGGTGGGGACCAGTCAAGAGGACAGTGGGGGCTGCACTCACCATGTCTCTGCAAGATCTTTCTGTTGCCCTTTGTCCCACGCACCCCCAGAGAGACTCAGACCCTGGCTGAGCTGCAGAAATAGCGATGGATGGCTCCATCCTGCAGCCTCTAACACCCGCCCCATGGCAGGGATGGCTCCAGAGTGGTGGGAACCCAGGTACTGCTTACCTGAGGGGCAGGGGTGGGGGTGGGGAGCAGTGGGAACTGCTGCTGAGGGTGAGGATCACAAAGAGGAACACCCAGATTGGCATCCTTCACACCGGTGGTGGCCCCTGCAAAATGACAGGAAGGAAGGTCAGGCCCAGCCAGAGCCACAGAGATGCCCTTCACTGGCTGGGCCCAGCCCTGGGCTTGGCTCCATGATAAGCCTCAGTTCTTGTCCTTTGGAAGCTGTGGGATGAGAAAAAAGAACCTAGACTCAAGTTTAAGTGTTCAACTTCTGCCTCTACCAGTCACCAGCTCTGACTTCATTTCTTAGTGTGTGAAATGAACACGATAAAGTTCCCCCACTAACCTCATAGGGTTGAGCAGAAAACCAAAGATAGTAGTGAAACCGCCCCTTGCTGGGGGCATTAGAGGTGGGATTTGGGCCTCAGCAAAGGATAGGGGTTGGAGAAAGCACCTTCTCTCAGGGCCCCTCCATCACACCCATCCAGTGTGGCACTCACAGCAGGGAGCAAGGTAACTGCTCAGCTCTGAGTCAGACAAACTTGAATTCAGATCCTGGCTCTGCTGTCACTAGCTGTGTGTCCCAGGACAAGTGGTTTCACCTCTCTGGGCCTCCTCAACCAGGTGGCAACTATACTTCCTGCACTGGGTTCTGGTGAAGATCAGGTGAGATGAGACATTTGAATGAATAACTTGGCACACAGGGAATTCTCTATAAATCTTTGCTGTGGTTACCTAATATTGGCCAGCTCAGTGGGCAGCCTATTCTGTTTTTCTTTTGCATGGAGTTGGAGGGAAGGGAGAAAGTTATACATCTGCTCCAGATTTCGCTGAGGAGTCTTAGTCCTGGAAGAGCGCAGAAAGCCGGGGGAGCCAGTGTGGTGGCAGCATCATCTAATCTCATAGATCATTGAATCACCCATAAGTGGGGCCTATTGACACTGTGCTCTGCAATTTGGGGCAAACAGTCAGCAGGGGACAGAGCTTGCCTCAGCAGGGGAAGGTGCCATCGCTGTCAACCCAGACCTGACCCATGGGTCCTCCCCTCTCTCCTGGAAACCCCCTCTCTCAGCAGGGTATCTACTCTGTAGGGACTCAGGCCCAGCCAGAGGCTCAGCCAGCCCCCAGGAGGGCAGCACCATCTCCATCCCCATGATTACCTCACAAGTACCCCCGACCACCACAGTCCTGCAGAGGAGGGATTTCTGGCAGGCAAGGCCATGACTGGCAAGGATCCACCTGACTTGTCTGGGCTCACTTGCCCTCTCAGGACATTCATTCCCTTCTTGGCAGACACTAGGGTCTCCCCTAACCTAGGGGTGCTTTGGACCCCCAGGCAGCACCCATGGGGATTGCTCACTGCAGCCTGAGCTCCCTGCATCTCCAGAGCTGGAGGGAGCAGCAGCCTAGCCCTCAGAGGTCAGCCCTTCCCTCCTTGAGATGCACTCCCACATATTGGCAGCCCCCCAGTTCCTGCTTGAGCGAACACTTGCTGCAAGTAAATGACAAGAAGCTCATGACCCTGAATACAGTCTGTCTTACTTCCAGCAGTGCTTACTGTTACCAAGTTTTTCTTATTATGTCAGTCCCAAATCTCCTCCTGCAAACATTTATTTAGTCTTACTATTCCGACAGGTACTGGAGCTAGAGAAAAGATGAGAACATGAGAATATGGTGTCTACCCCCCAGGGCTGCCTCCTTGATGTCCACCGGCCCTGCCAGCCAGCAACCTGCAGCCACATGATACGGTTTGCATCTGAATTAAGCCTTTGCTCCTCAAATCAAGAATGTGCAGTCTCTGTCCTCCTCCTCACTCCGTACCATATCTGGCTCCCCCTCTCCCAACCTGGGCTGGGCTGCCTCTCCAGAACTGAAATTTCCTAAGCAGGGAGGAAATATGGAGGCAAACAGGGCCCCTTGACACCAACCACTGCTTTTTCTGTCTCCTAGCTGCAGCCTGGCTCCCTCACCTCTTTGCTGCTGATCTTTGAAAGATGTGAGCATATCTAGGTTTCTAATCACTTCACTCTCCTGCTCAGAGGCCTTGGCTCCCCACTCCTTCCAGAGTAAATCCCAAACCCCTCTTCTTGACCTGAGCTCTTCCTCTGCCTCCCCACCTCCGGCCCATTCTCCATAGAGCAGGCACAAGTGATTCCCAGCCCCTGCGCCCTCCCGGACGGCAAGGTCCACCCTCACAACTGCCCTCTGGAGCAGGTATCACCACCCTCATTTTACAAAGAAACAAGCCCAAAGAGGAGGATCTTTTCCCATGGTCCTCCATCAAATTAGTTTCGGAGTGGGCACTTCAAACCGGCCTCCCAATTCCCAGGCCAGCAGATTTCCCCCTGCTCTGTGCAGCAGCCTCCCGGACACAATACCCTATTCACAATGCTCCCTATTCATTGGGTGCTTCAGAATTCATCACCTGCACATGGGAAAAGGTCTGAAAAAAGAGAAAACTGAAAGCTTTTGCTCTTTGTCATTGGGCCTCTGGGGAAGAAAGAATGGGAACAAGCAGGAACACCTGCTTGTTTGGCCCCTCCCTCTGCACACCAGTGGCTTTGGAAAGCTGAAAATAAAGAAGATGGCAGACTCTGGGGGGCAAGTCACGGTAAATACAGTAACATTCCACTCATTCAAAATGAGCCTAAGTGACCGCACAGTTTGGTTAACCAAAAGGCTCAACATTGGCTTAAATTATGTGCCCAGGGATAGATCAAGACACCACAGCAACCTCTGGGCTATGGGGACCTAACCCATGGGGTTGCATATCCCGCTGGACAAGGATGGGGAAGAACAAGAACTATCCAGCTCATGGTGAGATAATTGTAGAGGTCGTGTTCCCAAGGATAAAATAGCTGTTGACAGACACATTCCACATGACACCCCAAGGAGCCAAAATTCACTGAGTTAATGTAATATGACCCCCGTAGCATCACTGACAACTCTTTGGGGTCTGAAGGAGTTCCAGAGTTTATGGTCTTCCATTGTGAATATCAGCCAGCTTTCTGTAGGGCTTACAGTTCTGTGATTAGATACATTTGAGGTCGTCCAGAATCAGGATAAATGAGCCCTTGGTCTATATCATTTGGAACCTTTTGCCAGCCTTCATGCCATGAATGCCATAACAACTCTGCAGATACACCTTTGGCTAAGGTCAAGTTTTAAAACTAACAACACCATTTTTGAAAAGCTAGGAAAAGAAAATCTTTAACTTTTCTTGAATATGATATTCTGCTTTGAAATTCGAGAACCCCAAAGCATCTACATCTTGATCCAGTTTATAAACTGTTTCAACAACAGTGTTTCAAGAAATCTAGGTTTTTAATGCGGAAGCATCTTGAAGAGCCATTCAAAAGAGTGACACCCCACCTCCTTCCAGAAAGGGGTTGAGATGGCTTACAGTGAAAGACAGATATTCCCGGACCATTAATTCAAGGATCAGGAGACACACATGGGGTAAGACAGGGCTTCAAAGGCAGATAATTGTGTCTAAAACCTAGAGTAAGAAGTATAGCTGCAATTGAGCAAGAAAGCAAAATGTTATCAATTTCCAGGCAATTACACTGAATTGGTTCTGAGCAGTCGATGAATGATATTGATTTGTGGAGCCGCTTGGCTCCTCTCTGATCCATGCCAGAATCTCATCGTTGATGGGAGAATTGAGCCAATTCACATATTGTCCCAGAAGCTGGCCCTTTACCCTTGAAGGAGCACTGAGATTTCACTTGCCTCTGACAGACACCTGGAGCAGGTCTTCCTGCCAATTATCCCCGATTTGAAGTACCACACACCCAAGAACAGCCCCAAACACCACCAACCATCGAAAGCATGTTTCAGAGCCCACAGCAAGCCCGGCCCCCAGGGCAATCCCCCTCACCTCCGACCGTGGCAGGTCTCCCTCTGCTCTGAGGTGCTGCTCCAATTCACGGGCCTCGGCTGGGCGTCCACTCTGGTGGCTGCGAGGCACTGCCATCATTTATACCTTCATTTTCCTAAGTGTTGTCAGCGTCAGAGAGTCAATTACCCACGAGTCAACCGAAGAACCATTTTTAGCATCACATCCACAAACCTTAATAGGCAAAAGCAGTTTCGCCCCTTGCAAATTAAGACTCCTATTGAACTTTATCTCTGAGGGGATGGACAGAGTACAAAGTTGTGCTATTATCCTGAATAGAGTATATTACATAGCTACTCTAACAACTGGAGTACTCACAGCAGTGTAACACTAAGGGTTCATTTATTCGCGGAGATAAATGTGCCTTTTAAAAAGTTCATCGAGTTTAGTTTTGTCCATGTACAACTTTATTGCACGTTTGAGTAGCCAACATTACAAATAAATGTTTCTCTCTCCTTAGGGAGGAAAATGGTTCGCTATCTCCCTTGTCTAATTATCAGAATTTTCCTCTATTTGGTTCACAACTGCTGCGGTCGCAGGCCGATTTCGACAGCTAGCCCGGGGAGCCTCCGTTCTCATGTGTCAAGGCAGCCAGACATTGGCAGTTATCGCAGAAAAGAGTGAAGTGAGAGGTAAGAGATGAAACGTTAGGAGGATTGCTATGCTTCCTGAATTCTCTAGCCCATAGCTAAGAAATCCTCAAGAACGACATGAAAGTACACGTGTCGGCAGCTCTGGTTTCTCAGGTGGCAGACGCAGAAGGAGCTCTAAGCCCTGGGTCCAGAGCCCTGGGCCTCTCCCTAGCTTGTCAATCATGACCCCTGCGACCCCCAGCAAGTAACTTCTACCCTCCAGGTCTCGGTTTCTACACCTGGAAATTTGAGAGTTGGCATAAAATGGCAACCTTTAAACATTTTTTTTTTTTTAATGGCATAACCCTTCCTTTGAAAATCTTCTACAAAGCACAGAATATATAACAGGGTTTAAAAAACTGGGCCTGCTCTGATTGAAGAGGGGGAGCGGGAATCCCCTTTGCCTGTTCCTGAGGTACTTCTAGAGGGAATCCCCTTTGCCTGTCCCTGAGTTAGAAGTGGCAGTTTGTGAGGGTCCTCTTAGCAATGATATTTTGTGATTCTATTTTTTCCCCCCCGCACTGAGCCATGTTCTTGGTATTGAGGAAACTTGGGGCGTTTCCTATAAAAGTAGGGACTGAGTGGCATGTCACCCTGCTGGCTTGGACACAAAGTGGTCAGGTCAGGCCAAATCCCCAAGGATTAAAAGAACCATTTTCCTCCCTAAGGAGAGAGGAACATTTATTTGTTTCTCTGATGGCTTTAAACTAAATACTATTTTTTTTTTAAAAAAAGAGTAGGTTATAGCAGCAGGCAGCAGATGGAGCAGTTAGGAGCTCCAGGGCAAAGGGTGGGGTTACTCCGGAGAAGGCAAAATGGGGACCGTGAGCTGGGCAGCCAGAAGGATACCAGGCCAGGACGCAAATGCAGGACACAAGTGCTCTGTGGCCGGAGAAGCCATGGGACTCAGAATTCAGCACCAGTTGAAGTTCTGCACCAAGCATTGCACTAAAGACTTCATGCCTGACCTCAGTTTCCCTACCTGGAAGATAGTAGTGACGGGGCTAGACTCATAGGCTGCTGGGTGAGGATTACTGAGACAGGGCATAAAGTACAAGCCTGGCACGGGGTGAGCCTCACCAATTAGCTTTCACCGTTGCTGTTCTTGTTGTTACTGCAAGAAATAAAGTGACAGAATCGCAAAGCTGCCACAGTCACAGAACTGGTCAGCGGTAGAGCCAGGACTCAAAACAGAAGTTTTCTGGTTTCTAGTCAGTGTCCCACACAAAGCTAAGGGTTTCCCAAGGTCCTTCCTTGGGGCCCACCAGTTTTTTTTCTAATATGCCTTTTTAAAGAATAGTTTCATTGAAGTATAATTCACATACAGTGGCCTGGTCCCGTTTCATTAGTTAGGAGAATGGGGGTGGGCCTCTCCCCTCTGCATGGCATTTTCTTGGGCTCTATGAGAAATGCTTATGATTGGGACACCATGCTTATCTTCAAAGAGCTGCAGGAGAAAGTGGAAAAATTACCCCAGGCAGGTGGATCCAGAGGGAGACACCTAACTCCTGTAATCCTAGCACCCTGGCAGGTCAAGGTGGGCGATTTGCTTGAACTCAGGAGTTTGAGACCAGCCTGAGCAAGTGAGACCCCCCCTCATCTTTATTAAAAATAGAAAAACTAGTGGGGCATATTAGGGCACCTGTACTCCAAGCTACTTGGGAGACTGAGGCAAGAGGGATCACTGAGCCCAAGAATTTGAGGTTGCCTGAGCTGTGATGATGCCATGGCACTCTACCGGGGCGACAGAATGAGGCTCTGGTACAAAAATAAATAAAGAAAGAAAGAAAAAGAAAGAGAGAAAAGGAAGAAGTCATATCATATTAAACTGGGTGTGCTTCATCAGACAGGAGCAGGGAGAAGCCTAGAACAGGAACATGGGTTTAGATGGCAAATGGATTTGAAACTAAGCTCTGCCACTTGCAAAATGCATGATTCTGGGCAATCTCAACCATTGGTAGAAGTTATTGTAGTTCTTACGATGGCAGCTGAGCTCTCAAAGGCAGGCAGTGAGTTAGTGGGGGTAGCTGGAAGCCATCTTGGTGACAAGCTTTATTTGCAGTAAATTCTCAAACCCTTTGAGAAAGAAGATGGGTGGAAGAAGCCAGAAAGAGCCCTGAGCATGAGGGCTCCCCCCTCCTCAGTCCTCATCCTTGTCCTCTGAGAGGCGGTGAGAACCCCTTGCTGGCTGCCCAGCTCACTTTCCCAAGACGTGTTTTAACCCAGCGTTAATTAGCTGTGTGTAGAGGCTGGGGGCTAGAGCTGTGGAAAGAAAGCGCCCCAGAGAAAGGCAGGCTTTAAAAGGTCCCAAAAGGCTGGAGCAGAGAGGGAGACAAGCCTTGCATTTGTGTTGCAAATATCCAGTGTGAGAGAGCCAGCCATTCAAAGAGGGTGATGCTAAAGGCAGCCTGCATGGGGGTGGGGATGGAAAGGAAGTCCACAAAGGGGGCCTGTCTGAGGGCCTCAGACCCCGCTTTGTAAAAGCTGCTTTCATCACTCTCCCCGGGTTATGGCAGTGTTCCCAGTCTGAGGCCACAGTGCAAGGAAGGGGATGGCCTGGACCCCAGACCCCACATTCCCTTGACTTCTTCCCTTGCCCTCTAGGCCTGTTTTTATGGAGTCATCAGAGGCCCATGTCATAGTGCTCCTGGGTACTGTGTTAGAGTGAGGGGACCTGGATCCTAGTGGTGTGGCCTTGTTGGGTGGCTTCAAGCAAAGTCACTGGATTTCCCTGAGCCAGTATTTCCTTTTCTGGAAAACAGGGCTGATCTGATCTTTTCTCCTACTTCACATGGTGCCACCCAAACAGAAGGTCCTGTGACTGGGTGGTAATTCAGAGGTTCATCTCTTTCTGGAAAAGTCTGCCTTGGGGAAGGTCATTAGAAGAGCAACATTGGTGAGACCCTATCTGTACAAAAAGTAGAAAAATTAGCTAGGTGTGGTGGCACACACCTACAGTTCCTCTACTTGGGAGGCTGAGGCAGGAGGATCTCTTGAGCCCAGGAGTTTGAGGTTGCTGTGAGCTATGATGATGCCACTGCTCTCTAGCCTGGGTAACAGAGTAAGAATCCTGTCTCAAAAAACAAACAAACAAACAAACAAACAAAAAACCGGAAAAGATAAGAGCTCTTGAAGAAGAGATAAAGTTGATTGTATTTAGTGAATCAATTAAGTGACTCTGGGTTGCTTGGAAATGTTATTCCTATGAGCATTTGAAACATTCACCTTGTGGCTCGGTGCCTGTAGCACAGTGGTTATAGCGCCAGCCACATACATCAAGGCTGGCAGGTTCAAACCCCTCCCGGGCCAGCTAAACAATAATGACAACTGCAACAAAAATAGCCAGGCATTGTGCCAGGCACCTGTAGTCCCAGTACTTGGGAGGCTAAGGCAAGAGAATAGCTTAAGCGTAAGAGTTGGAAGTTGCTATGAGATGTGATGCTGCAGCACTCTACCCAAGGCGACATCTTAAGACTCTGTCTCAAAAGAAAAAAAAAGAAAAGAAAGAAAGAAACATTCACCTTGCTTGAAATCTTTGTGCTTGTCACTGTCGACTATGAATGTTAACCAGGTTGGTCTTTGGGGTTGCTAGGCTTGGGGCAGGTGCCACATATGCTGCCACAGGAGGCTGTCCCTGTGGTCCTCAGGTCACCTCTCCGTGGTGAAGATCTGATCACTCTTCAAAAATCCCCTTGGAACCTACCTCTTGAAGAAGTGTTCTTCCTCCCTGGCCTTTGTTTGCAGTTGAATGATTTTACATGGAGAAAATTTCTTCCTTTCCTGAGCTTCTCCAGATGCCTGGGACCAAATCTGCTTTGTCTGTGAGCCCCCTAAAGCCTTCTGATCAAAATGTGGTTCATAGACCATCAGTGTCAATAGCACCTAAACGTGCAGAATCTCCTGGGCTCTGCTCTGTACCGACTGAATTTAGCAGCTAAAACCCCTCGTGTGAGGATTCCAAAGGCATCAGGCATGCGAGATGGGTGGTCTCTGAATGCCCTGCAGCTCTGACCAAGGAGGAGGGCCGTGGCTGCAGGCAGCCAGGAGATGTCGCTGTTCCCCAGTCGTTGGCTACCAGTGCTGGAGGCCCCCACGTGCAGGGCTTTGTTCTCTGTGACATCTCAGTTCCACAAAGGGCCCAGGTTAGGTCTGTCATGCCTCCCTTTCCTCAGCTACACAAGCTGCCACCATCTTTCTGTGTCCAGTTCCTGCCCTGGGTTCTTAGCTACATTTCCAGGATCCCCAGAAGAAAGTCGAAAGGAAAAAGCACATCTCAAGGATCCCTCAGCCTGGCCCATCAGCAAGGAAGAGGCTCCTATGCTCCTCTCTCGATTGGAATCTCTGAGTCAGAGGATCTTAGTGACAACTGGCTGTGTAGATGCATGAGAGGAAGTTCCCATTATTTCAGTGTCTACAGACAAAACCCAAGGCCTGCCTGGAACTCCAGTTTCCCCCTCTAAATGACAAAGAAACCTCAGGGGCTGGGTTATGGCCTCACTTCCCCTCTGTGGTTTCAGTCAGGGAAACCCAAGGCCCTGACTACAGCAAACCTGGGTTCCAGAGTCAGGCCTTCATCCCCCTATTAGAAGCAGAGTCATTGGGGTTTTCCTCCAGGGCCTGGAGCTCCCCGTTTCTAGCCTTTCCCCCACCCTGTATCAGTTAGTCCCTGAATACCCAGGCCACAGAGAAGAATGAAGATGAGACTCCATGCTAAGCCCCTGCCAGCCCCCAACTTCCTAGTTGCGGGGCCTTGTTGGAGCTGAAACTCTCCTCTAAACCTCTGAAATCCATGCTGAGACCTGGCTTTCAGCCTAACTCCTGTCACCTCAGTCACCCCCAGTGAACACTTACATAAGGTGACAAGATGTCCCGCTTTTGGCGGGACAGTCCCCCTTCCTAACACTTTGTCCCCCGTCTGTCTGGGCGTTTTAAAAAAGTCCATTCTTTGGAAAGAATGCACAACAAGGGCGGGACAACGGGAAGGGAATATACGGATGCTGAAAAGGTTAATGTAAACTCCATTTGGGAATGAAGAGGTTAATGTAACTTCATTTGGAAATGAAAAGGCTAATGTAAACTCCCTACTCCCCTCCTGGGGACCAGGGCCCTACTCCTTTGAGCCACAGGTGCCTGCCTTACACCATAATTTTTTTTTAATGTATTATATTTGTACATTGTACTTATGTTGAAATTAAAAAAATATATATTACAATACTATTTTTGCATTCTATGAAAATTTTTGTTGCTCCATATAGACCAAATTTTTAATTAAGAACCGACCCCCGCATCCCCCTGCCTGGTCAGTGGTGTCCCACTTTACCAATGTTAAAATCTCATCACCTTACTCTTACAGTACTCCGGGTGTCCTGGATCTCAGTGTAGTATTGAGATCTACGTGCTGGTCAGATAACATACACGGTCCCACTCAATAGCCACAAGGGTTAGGAACACACAGTGCTGTCATTTTATGGTGGAAGAGCTGAGAGTTGGTGATATCAGGTAACATGTCCAATCTTGCAGACAGTATATGAGGAATCCAGGGTTAGAAGTGGTGCTTGTCTGCCTCCTGACAACCCCCTGCTCCAGCCTCAGCCTTGTAAGGCTCATGTCTGCCAGCTCCTCTCAAAAAATACTAGATTTCCCATAGAGCACTATCAGTGCTCTATGTGCATCCTGCAAGGTGGAATGACAAATGTGACAAGTAAGAATTTCCTGTGGCTGATGACAGCAAAGCCATAGCAGAAGATGGTGCTGTACTTTGCACATGCACTCGTCATGGTGATAGTGACATTTCTGATCAATGTCGGGACCTTGGTCTGCTGATTCTTCTGGCTGATCCTTCAGCCAGAAGACCCTGAATCCCATCTGACCTCTGACCCAATTCACGCATTTTTCAGGTTGGACATGGTCCCAGGTGTGCATAAGCATTCCAGAATATTAATTGATGATGAAAAGTCAACATTCATTTTTTTGCATATTTTATCATTTACTCCTGCTCCATCTATCCTTTGATAATCCACCCATCAGACATGGATGTATTAACACCCACCAGGTGCTAAGTGCTGTGTTTGGTATCCAGGAACCAAGAAAGAGTAAGACACAATTCAAATAAATAAACATATCAAGGGCTACTAGGTGCCCTCCACTGCGCTGGGGGCTCCAGGCATTCTGTAGACTTGCTTTGGTGGAGATTTCATTCTAGTTTGGCAGACAGGCAAATAGATATTTATATGCAGGGTGTAAATAGCTACACACATGTAAATAGAGGTATACAAGGTGCTATAGAAGCAGAGTGGGTGGAGAATTCACTCTGCTGGGAGCAGGAAAGGTTTTGCAGCGGATGAGACATTTAAGCTGGGCCTTGAAGAAAGGGGGAAAAATTAATCCAGCGTGAGCAAAAGCCTAGAGGCCCGATGAGTGAATGGCAAGTTGTTTTGTGTGGCTGGAGTAAGGGTCCTCAGATCCTTGTGTGTTTTGGACCTGACCCCAGATCCAGTTGTTTGGGGTAGGGACCAGCATTCTGGATTTCTAACCGGCTCTATCTAAATGATTCTGATACAGGTGTGAGGGACCACAGACTGAGAAACCCAGGCCTGGGGCTTCATTGGCAGGAAATGTGGATGATTCTGGAACAATGCATTAAGGCCAAGCTGTGCGGGGTGTCAAATGCCATGTTAAGGAATTTGGACCTTTCCTGTTCTCAGTGGAGAGAGTCCATGGGAGGCTTTGAAGCCCCAGAGTGATGGTTTCAGAAGGAGAGTGTTGCCAGAAACCTGGAGGGAGGAATGGAGAACAGAGAGGCTGGAGGGAGGGAGTCCAGTGAGGAAGCTTTTACAGCTGTCCAGGCCAGTGATCCTGCGGACCTGAGCCAGGGAGGTGGTGGGGAGACAAGTGGGGGTAGGGGTGTTGGATTGGTAGGGCTCTGGAAGATGGGCCCCTAGGCCTACAGTAGAGAGATGAGGGAGGAGGTGAAGGAGAGGATACTGAGAATAAGCTGGAGGGCCCCAAGGGATGTTCTGGGGCAGAGGGTTTAGAGGAGGAGCAGTAGCTCTGATGTGCACAGGTTGAGTTTTTAGGACTTATGGGACTTCCAGGAGGATATAGGTAACGGACGTTGGATCTGATCTTGATCTCAGAGAAAGTGGTTGAAACCGTGGGGAGAACCTTTGAAAAGCAAAGGGGCATGAGAGACTTAAGTGAGCTTACAAATCTCAGGGCGGGTGGAGGCAGAATCAGAAAAAAGAGGGCGAGCAGGATGCCTTAGAAAACGAGGCTGCTTGACTGTGAGCAGTTTCATCTCCAGTTTGCAGATGGGGAAACGGGGACTCTGACAGTTAAATGACTTGTCTGTGTCCCTATGCTCCTCGGGGTAAAGCTGGGACTTTGAACCCAAGCCTCTTTGGCTCTAGTACTCTCATCTCTGCTGAGTCCCTAGGAGGCAAATCTTATCCCCAAGTAAAAAATAAACAGATTCAAGTACTGGGGTGAGAGGGTGGAGATGAGGAAGATGCCGCAAAAAGAACTTGCAGAAGAAAGGCAGCAGAGACTAACGCATTAAGTGAGAGTATTTTTCATTACACATCTCCGCTAGAATATTTTGAAGCAAAGCCCAGACTTCCTATCCTTTCTTCTACAAATATTTCATATGTATCTCAAAGAGATAAGGGCTATTTCTTTAACACAGTCACAATCCCATTATCATACCCTAATAAAAATCTAATAATTCTTATTCAGGGAGCCTATTGAGGACAATTTGACAAGACCTCAGAATGAAAGTAGGGCTTATTTATCTAGAGCCACATCTCGTGACAAAGCCATGATAAGGAATTCAAATTTTCCCAAGATAATTACAGCCAAGGAGAACAGGAGACTAGGAATGCAGGAGATTTGAGAAGCTTGTCTGGCTCTGGAAAGGAAATGTTACAAAGGGGTGAAAAACCAGTCTGGAAAGGTTTGCAGAGCACAAAAGAAATACTCTCCTTTCGGACTTCCCTTTATCCTCATGCAAGGATCTTTAGTCACACATGTGAAATAGGAACCAGGTCTAAAGTGAAACCAAATGGATAAAATTAACACAAGTACAATATGGCTAAATGCAACAACACAGATACGTGGGGCTCACTTTCCACCGAGGCCATGCAGACCGTTTGCTTCATAAATAAGCTGTCAGTACCACTGTCCAAAATGTCAGCTTCCTGGGAGGTCTGCACATTGTTTATGGACTGGCTATCGTGGACACTGACCTTCTAGGGGACATCAGAAAACCTGATTTCTAGGTCCAGTTACTCATGAATTTGCTTTGTGACATTGACAAGTTATTACACTTCTGGGGGGGGGGGTGATCCATGAAATGAGGGTGTTAGATCTCAAGACCTTACAGTTTCCTTTAAGTTCTGAGTTCTCTGATGCAATGAATATTTAGTCAAATGGTGATCCTATCCTAAGGGGTTAAAAAGTGTTACTAGGATTTGGTTCAATGTTACATGGCATCTCCCATGCTCGGATAACCTGGATGAAAGATGCCATGGAGACACCATGTGTTTATTACTCAGGTTTGTACTCGTTCACCCTGGGTTGAACTTGGCCGACCACTCCCCTGCCCCCAGGAAGTCCAAAAAGCAGCTTTATGTGAGCACTCAGGAAATCAGCAGGGGATGGGGAACACATGGAAACTGCACAGAGCCATCCACAGATGGAGTCAGTTGCCTGAGGCTCAGGAAGCAAACTGTAGAAATAAGTTAAAATGACAGCCCAATGCGTTTGCTTTGTTTTAATGGCAGGTAAAGGGGTTGATGGACAGTGACCAGGGATTTGGGGCTGAGATGGAGCTAAAGTGGGGGGCAACAGGGAGAGGCTGTGGGGTCAAACTGCCATATGTTGTTGGGATTCTGAGAACTTGGCCTGGGGTACTGCATTTGAGGAGAGTTTTGAGAACTGAGACCAAAGGGGAGCTGGAGAGGGTAGAGGCAAAACAAAACAGGCCTCATCCTGGGCCAGAAGTAGAGCTCTGTCCCAACACTCTGCCCTGGACTGCTTCCTTGCAGACATGGAGGGTAGGAGGGGCTGTGGTGGCTCTCAGCTCCAGCTGCTCTGATTTCTTTTTTCAGTTCCTCCAACATGCTCTGTGCTTCCCCAGTGTGTGGCCTCTGCCTGAAAGGCAGCTCTTTCCCCTCATCAACTCCTGCTCAGACCTCTGCTCAAACCTGCTGCCTCCAGGACCCCCGTCCCCCTCCTGCTTCCCCATCTAAGACAAACCACTCCATTTTAGTCCTTACACCATTATGTACTTTTAAAACCAGTGCTCGTTGCTGTTATAATTTTTCACGTATTTCTGTGTTTTTGTTTTTGTTTTTTTGAGACAGAGTCTTATTATGCTATGTCACCCTCGGTAGAGTGCTGTGACGTCAGAGCTCACAGCAACCTCCAACTCTTGAGCTTAAGTGAGTCTCTTGCTTCAGCTTCCCCAGTAGCTGGGACTACAGGTGCCTGCCACAATGCAAGGCTATTTTT
>CAUYQV010159261.1:0-11038 GCA_963574575.1 Galagoides demidoff | reverse complement strand
CAGTGGTAATGATACTGGATTTTTGATACTGGATTTCCAGGCTCTTGGTCTCAATGATTAGATGAATGAATCAACAGACCACAGGATCAACAGTAGGTTTTATTCAACAAGTGTTACATCTCTTACAGAAAGCCAAACCTTGCAGAGCAGGATCAGTAGTAAGACAGGTTTTATACAAGTGTCACAGCTCTTACAAAGAGCCAAACCTCCTTGCAGAGCAGGATACAAGTGTTACAGCTCTTACAAAGAGCCAAACCTTCTTGCAGGGCAGGGTATAAGTGTTACAGCTCTTACAAAGAGCCAGAACTCCTTGCAGAGCAAGATGTAAGTGTTACAGCCCTTGCTCTTCTGCTCTCTCTCCCTCGGAGGTCTGTGGCAATCTGCTTTTGGGCTCTATGCTCAGGGGCTTATATAGAGGCAATTGTCCAATGAGCTTTTGGGTCCTAAAAAGACCAATCAGGAGCAGGTTTTGAAAATGGACTAATCAGGGATGCACTGGAGGAATTGCCAGTGTCTTCCTCTGCTTGTGTCCAGTTCCTTTGGTTACTGGAGCCTCCAGTGGGGGAGGGAAGCTCCCTGCTTGCCTACACTCCAGCCTGCTCCAACCTGCTGGTTCCTCTGCGGGCTGCCACCACCAACACCGCCAAGACGTAGGTGGCAGGTCCTCCAGCCCTACTCGACTGAGCTGGCTGTGGCACCACCTGTCTGGTATCAGTAAGACGGGATTTATTTACAAAAAAGACTACAAAAACACCAAAGCTCCCAGCAGGGAGAGAAAACTCAAGTAAGGAAAGAAAAGCTCTCTCTCTGTCTGACTTTGGGCTCTTTGTCTAGGGGTATATATAGTTGCCTGGGGCCCTCTGTAGTTACATTTAGTGTGTCTGGGACAGCTTGTTTGGGTGGCAAATGAATGGCTATAACCCCTTTCATTCCCAGACCTAGGAAATTTACATGAAATTGACCAGGCCTAGGAAAATGGGAGGTTCCTTATTCAGCCCCACGTGCAAGGGGAGGGAAACCTAAGGTGCTGGTGTCTCCTCGGCAGTTGTCTGGCCCCTCAGGCAACTGGAGCCTCCTGCCGGGGGCTCCCTGCCCACCCTCCAGCCGTCTGATTCCTCTGCTCTCTGCCACTGGACCAACACCACCCAGGTGGAGGCAGCCGGTTTGCCCTTTCCAACTGCACCAAGCTGACTGGGATGCAACTTGTCCTTATATCAAGATCACTTTGATGGGCTATAATGGATAGTTTACAAAACAAAAGGATTCTAGTAAGGTTCTGGCAATAGTGATGTAACCTTGGAATCTCCTTTATTTTGTCCATAAAAACAGACAAACAAGCAAGAATAGCAAAATCAAAAACTTGTGGACAACATCTACAATAAAATTTCACAAACCCCAAGTATGGGGTTTCACAAACCATAGGTATGAACCACAAATTGCTGGGAAAGAGACCCAGCATTTGATGCCCAAAGAATAATAAACATTGAAATTACCATGGGGTATTCACTGGACATGGCAGCAGGCCAATCTGAGAACACAAGGCAAAACCACACAGGGTTTCCATGGGACCCAATTCATTAATAAAGGTGAGGTGTTAAAATGTAATGTGGTCTAACCATGTCTCAGCAGCTTGAATCCTGTCCAGGGGTCCTCAAACTTTTTAACAGGGGGCCAATTCACTGTCCCTGAGACCGGTGGAGGGCCGGACTCCGGTCCTGGATGAGTTGGCTGGTTAGCGGGACACGCAGCTGCAGCAAAAACACCTTGCGGGTGGGATAAATGTCCTCCGTGGGTTGCCTGTGGCCTGGCTGTAGTTTGAGGACGCCTGTTGTAGACTATTAAACGGATAAGCCAAACTACCTCTGATGACAAAGCTTCCCACTGAGAAAAAACTGGTGGGAGGAGAATTCACTGGGAGTAGAATCTAGATTGAACAGGTAGAAACAGAGATGGCAAAGGAAAGAGATGGTTCAGAGGAACAAAGGAGGCTTGTGTCAAAAAACCAGATAGAACAGTATTTATCATTGGCTAAACCAAAGAGGGCGCTCAAGAGCCAAGAAACTAAAAAGCTATCTTTTTTCATTCTTTTTAATTTCCAAATATCAAGGGGAATACAAATGTTTTAGGTTACATGCATCATTTTTTATAATCCAGTCTCACTGTATTTCGCTGGCTGGAGTACAGTGGTCATTGTAGCTTACAGCAACCTCAAACTCCTGGGCTTAAGTAATCCTCATGCCCTAGTCTCCTGACTAGCTGGAACTACAGGCACACGCCCCTATACCCAGCTAAGTTTTCCATTTTTTGTAGAGACTGAGATCTCACTTTTTTTCTTGGTCTTGAACTCCTCATCTTAACTTGCCTAGGCCTACCAGAGGGCTAAGATTATAGACATAAGCCATTGCAGCCTGCCTAAAAAGCTATATCTACTCACCTCCCTCTTGAAAGTACACACACACAAACTCCATCTCTACAAAAAAACAGAAAAATTAGCCAGTGTGGTAGCACACACCTGTAGTCCCTGCTACCCGGGAGGCTCAGTCAAGAGGATTGCCCTATCCAAGAGTTTGAATTTGCAATGAGCTATGATGTCATCAGACTGTAGCCAGGGCAACAGAGCAGGACCTGTCTCCAAAGAAAAAATTACACTATGTGTACATATGTGTGTGTGTCTAATATTTCAATACAAGATAAAAAATAAAGACAATGATAAAAGTTAAATAAGGATGAAATAAATCATAACTATAAAAATTTACAAATAAGGTGACGGGGAAATGGAGATTTAGAAAAAGAAGAAATGATACCGGATTTTCAGGTTCTTGGTCTCTGTGATTTGAAATATAAATCCATGAACCACAGACCAGTGGCAAGACAGAATTTATTTACAGAAAAAGAATAAAAAAACACTAAAGTTTCTGGTAAGGAGAGAAAACTCAAGTTGGGAGAGAAAAGCTCTCCTTGTTTTTCTCTCCCCGTCTCCCTCCATCTAGCGGTATACATTGGTGCACTGGTTCCTTTTATATGAGGCCAGGAAATGAATGGACACAGTCTCTTCAGCTGGGGCAAAGTGAATGAATGTACTAATGTATGGACACAGTCTATTCACAGAATTGAGGCCTAGGAAACTCACATGAAATTGACCTAAGCATAGGAAATGGGGGTTCCATATTTAGTCATAAGTGCAAAGGGAAGGAGAAGCCAAGGTGCTGGGTGTTTCCCCAACAATTGTTGGGTCCCTTTGGCTCCTGGAGCCCCCAGTGGGGGAGGGAGGCTCCCCCCTTCTTACCTACACTCCAGCGCCCTGGTTCCTCTGCTGGCTGCCAGCACACCAACACCGCCAAGGCGGAGGTGGAGGGTCTTCCAGCCCAGCTCAGAGGACTATATCAGAAAGGAGCATAATTTAAAAGGAGGACTCAGGAAAGAAACAAAATTAAAATTAAAATCTCTTAATAAATAAAGATTAAACTAGGTGAAATGGAAAAGAGAATAAACACAACATAAAATATCTTGAGGAAAATAGAATAAGGAAAGAAGGACTTTTCCAAAAGTTAAAAAGATATAAAAAGATAAAAAGAATTTGAAAAAGGTGATAGAACAGATAACAAAAAATAAATTTTCTGAATGCATAGAATAATACATAATTCAATGGAACAAATAATAAAAACTATAAGGTAACTTTCCTGAACAATTTAACAAAACTGTCATTTTGTTAATTTAACAAAACTTTCCTAAAATAAAAGACACCTTAAAATTAATATTAAAAGATTATATAACATACTCAGGAAAAATGATACATAATGAACTACCCCAGACATTTACTAGTAAAACTACTGGACTCAAAAGAACAACAACCACAACAAAAAGACATTCAGCCATCTAGACAAAAAAATAAAAATAAGTTAAAAATAAACAAAAGACCATGTAGTTTATAAAGGAAAGAAAATTAGATTGCTATTAGACATTTTGCATGGTAAGATTTTATGCCAAAAAACAATAGAGTAACATATTTAAAATCCCCAGGGAAAAAATAAAAGTCATAGATTTTACTTCTAGCCAAACTGATGTTAAATATAAAGGTAACAGATAGATTACCATGAATACCCAAGAACTCAGAGAACATTGTTGCTTTCTCTGGTCCTTCGTAAAGGATGATCTATAGAACATCTTCAGATACCTAAAAAGAATGGAGACATATTCAAGTTAAAAAAAGAAAGAAACTAATGTGACATTAAATATGTATTTATCCAACAATGGCTAATGTATGGTTATAAGGGAAATAACATAATATGTAATGACTACATGCTCTTACAATATAGATGCAGTACAACTATCAATGGGAGAATGGGAGTGTATAAGGAAAACGGAATTAATGTTCTGTGCCTTATGGTTTAGATGAATAAAATAATAGCATAGAGAAGAAAAGAAATCATCGGGGTCATTCATGCACAGTAATATAATCAATACTTTTTTAGAAGTCTTATCTCTGTTACATAGTATATAAATGTGTACTGGGTCAATATGTAAAAATTGTCTACTTGTGGGTTGTGGCTAAAACAATTTGAAAACCACTGCACTTGAGGACCATGAGCCTAAGATTTAAGGATTTTGTAGAATATCTGCAATGAACACATGGCACATATTTTGGTAAATTCCAAACATCTTTTCTTTTCAGATGGAATGTTGATAGTTCTGGCAGAACAGCAATACTGTGGGTATTCATCCTAAGAACTACCTAGAGTTCCACCATATTCCATCAATTCTAAGAGGAAATGTTTCCCCACATTTTAACATATCTAAAATCAGGATGAATTTTACATTTTTATGAACTCTTACAATTAGTTTTAGCATTGTTTATTTGTTCATCTATTAAATAAATGATTAAATTGTGTTTCTTACAATTGACGGCATCTTATTTATGAAGACATACATTATTTTACTATTACCTGCACAATGGTTCATTATATGCTTTACCTGAGAAGGAGTTGCTATCTTTCAGACAAAGTAAAAAAGCTTGACATATACCATAATATGTAATGCTACCCTGACCCAGAGGGAGTAAAAATGGTACATATTTTCTATCTGGAATATAGGATATAAATATTTCCTATCTGGAATATAGAATGTAAAACTTCTACAGTTATGTAGCCTATGTAGAAAGTATTTTATCCTTGAATTATTCTTTTTAATCTATTTGCCAGTACTTAGGAGCTCAATAGCTAAGATAGTAACATTTATAATTATGACTTTATTGACTGTTTTATAAATCTTGGTCATATAGAAATTAGGTTACAACAAAATTGAAATTTAAATAAAATTGAAAACAAATCCAGAACACCAATGCCACTTATACCATTGGTGCTTACTGATATTATCTGAATGCTTTTTCTGATGATAAATAAACACAAAGAAACATGATGACTTATTTTAAGTCAGTGTCTATCTTAAAACAATAAGAATCACAAGTTAGGTTATTATTGTGACTATCACAGATTTTTTCATATGATAATGTGATTTTTTTCATATGAAAATTGTTTTTTAAGAAATAAAAAACAGGCTCAAGTCATCATACCAAGCAATAATGTGATGTTTTATCAGCCAATGTATGAGTCCAGGCTCATTCAGGAGACGAAAATCACACAGTAATTCAAACAAGAGATGTTTAAATTGAAGAACTGAATCATGATAGGAGAGGAACTATAAAGGTGTAGTGTATGCTATAGTTAGAGCACACCCAAGGAAGGCCAAACTTGGAAGGAGGATCCCCTTCTCAAAGTGGAGGTTCAGACCTAACTGGAGAAGATACTATTGCAGCCCACTGGATGGCAGAGACTTTTGCCTCATTGCTGGGCCAGAGATTATCCACAGAGGCTGGAAAAGCAAGAAATAATAATCCTTGAGAATACAGGGGAGTCACAGCTAGCAGGAAGGCATGGAAAGGGTGTTGGGGAGCTGCTGCAGGTCAGCGCCTAGAGCATTCTGTGTCAACATCAGGAGGGCTGCAGGAAGCTGGCAAGGGAGACAAGTTTTTCTGGGAGCTACACGCCAATTGCACAGTCGAGCAGAGGAGCACTGCACATCCTCTCAAACCACGGACTGGCTGTGCAGCAGGAAAACCGATGCGCAGGAACCAGAGAAAGGTACTTCCTTCCTCTGCAAGGTCCTTCCCACGTCCTCTACTGGCTTAATTTACAATATACTCATGAAAAGAAGAAAAGCCTAAGACTCTGAGAACAGGTACTAAAGGGTGAAATTGAAATTGAGAGATGATAAACTGATAATTAGGCACAGAAAACAATTACAGGTATCTTTGAAATTCTTTTTTTAAAAGGCATTGTAAGCCCTGGGTTAGATACTAGCATAAACACCATCCCTGGGATGCTGTGGTGTCACCGGAGGAGGGGAACGAAAAGGAAGTAAATAGATGTAAAGAAACTATATTCTTGAAAAATATGCCTAGGAATGCATAGTCCAGGCATTGGTGTAAAACACATTTCATTTGCGTAGTATTTATGAATCATATATGTTATGTCATTTTGATCCTCACATCCATGAGATTGAGCCACTACTATTATTATCAAATTATCAACTAGGACACTATGGCCCAGCAACATTAATAGACTTACCCCAAGTCCCAAAGCTAGTCAACATGAAAAGATTGAATTTTAAATTCTTGGGCATACATTGACTAGCACTGTGGGGCTTAACTCGGTTTTGACCATGGAATTAGACTAGAGCAGCAGGGTCGCATTACCTGGAAACATGTTGCAAATTGCAAATGAATCTATCAACAACCATTAAGAGTGAACTCTACAAGTCTAGCCATCTTTGTGATTCACTGGGACAGTAGCTACTTTTCTCTTCCACAATTGTTCTGTGAGAATCCCCATCTCCTTCTAGCACTTTCACACACACACACACACACACACACACACACACCCCACAAACTGCCAGCGCAGAAAAGTGATGCCCATCATGGATGCTGTGAACATCTTTAAACCTTATAAAAATAATTCTTGGCTAAATTCTTCTAATTAATTTTTTAAGTTAAAGTTTTTCAAAAATGTTTTAATGTATATCCATTTGAGGAGGAATTAATAGAGCACACAAAGGTGAAATCTGACAACTCACAAATGCTAATTAGGTTTCCTATGTATTAACATGTCTGCTATTTTTCCTGACTCACTGAGTTCTTTCTCTGTTTAAATAATTTTTTAAAGTCAGGTAATTAATCTCAGACTCAGTCCATATAGCCTTTCAAACTTAGCTAAATCCTTAGTTTTGCTGACAGCACCATGCTCTAAATATTTAATTATGCCTGAGGGATCAATGTCAGAGAATTGTGACCAAAAAACCAAAATCTGTTTCTGCCTACAATATTCAGATAATAAAAAGGCATACTCTGTTTTGTTTAAATAACATAGATAGCTTTCCCAATGACTTCAGATATTTTCTAAATAAACTGTCACCATCAACTGTGCTGATGTTGTTTTTAAAAAATCTTCCCTTGGATATCTGTGGTATGATTCACTTTTAATTGTCAAAGCCCTCATTTTCCAGTCTAGGTGTGAAGTAGTTCCCCTGCTTTTTCTCTCTTCGGTTCCCTGTGTAGCCATTTCATTATTACTAAGTGCCACCACCAGAGGGTAGGCAGGATAAGGACAGATCAGTGAAACCCAAAATTGCTATTTGAGAGCCGCTGCAGCAAAAATTATGGAAAGAAGCTGAGACCGCTCGCTGTAATTAGAATCTCCGATTGTCTAGTGGACAACAGCAGAAATAATTTAAAAATGTGTGGCATTCAGAATCTTCTTTTATGCGAAAGAGTGTGGTTATATGATCATGAAGGGAAAGGAAGGAAGAGCCTACTTTGCTGCTGCTTCTTTCTTGCTTTCTGTATGACGTTTCTTTCAAATCTGCATAAGTCATAACTCTCACGCTTAAGAAAAGCGAGCAAGTTTTCTAAATTGTTTGACATAAAATAGCTCTGAAAGAAGTCTGGGAATCTAAATATGGGAAACATGTAACATGGGCTTTTTTTGAAGGGATTTTTTTAAAAATAAGTATTGTGTTTCTTTTAAATCACACTGTTTAACACTCGAAGAACAATTTCTTAGAGCATCTCTGCAGAAGTGCAAACGCCCCTCTGGGAACAGCAGGGAGAGGCTGACGGCGAGATCCGGGTAATAGTTGAAAGAACGAAAAGTGGCCCTGTCAAAGAATATTAAATATTAAAAAATCACACATTTCATAGAACTGAGGTCATTACCGCCGAGCAGGAGAAAAACGTCTACCTGGACACACTAAAAACAGAAGACTGGAAAATAAAAACTTAGAAAGAGCAACCTGTGGACACAGTAGATCTTTGAAAAGAGAGTTGCTGAATGGTCTCCAGAATCTTCTCGACTCCTTCTGACATGAGGGATTTTGCCTCACTCCTACCTGCCCATCGACATAGACTGGCAGGTAAATAAAATGTTGTTATCTTTGGAGAATGCCTCCTTTTTATTACCCTATTTTTACTTGACCAAATTTTTACCATTGCAAATTTTGATTCTATTGAAATAGCTGATCAAATGTTTTCTCATCGGAAGTAACTAAGTATGTAAGGTTTTACGTGAGAGTTTTTTTTTTTGTTTGTTTGTTTTCAGACAAACCTAAATATTTGCAACTGGCACAAAATGACAACAAATACTCAGTACCGTCCCTCAAGTATTTGTATTACAAAGATTTTACGGCTGGTGTATTTCGTGCTATATCCTGTGTCTGATGTGAACCACATTTTGAAATTAAAACGTATTTTTTCAATCATTAAATTCTCTAGACTTCAGAATCATTGTTATTTCTAAATAGATCAGTGCTGATTTTTCTGAGCAAACAAATTTTCCAACCATCATCTGTTTTCATTAGCTTGAGGAATTTAGGTAGTATTTTTTAATATCAAAAAAATTAGAAAAAAAAATTTAAAAAAAATTAGGATTATAATTCCCAGATAGAGAGATATAATGATTTTTTTTTTTTTTTAGAATCAGTCAGACATACTTTCCCAGTGGATAACATGATTCTCATTTTCGTTTGTTGTGAACCTACTACTAATTATTTTCAAGTCCATAAATTTAAAATAATGGTTTTAAAGTATGCACATTGTCAGTCATTGTGAGAGATGTGGATTAAGAAGGACGCCGGGATTCAGTCATGTTAGTTTGGATCCTGAGGGAAATGCAATTTTTGAAAGCTTTTTCTCGTGCAGCGCTATTCAGAAGAACACGTTTAAGTTGAGTTTATATGCACAACAGGCTTCACCCTTTTCTTGACTATTAAAACCACTAATTAGCAGCTGTTCGATTACTTAAAATAGTCAAGCTGTGCATGCTGTAGCTAAGGACAGAATACACAAGTGAAAGAAAACTAGTACTAAATCTGTTGTTCCCCTTTTAAAAAAATAATTGTTCCATAAGATCTTACGTCTTTATTCGTTAGCACAGTGTGAGTGTGGGTCCTGCCAAGAAACAGTAAACTCACAAATATTTGTCACATAGAAACCGGCTTTCTGTATACCATTAAAAATGTTTGGAAAGAACAAAACTAAAAACAAAATAATGCCTATGGGCGGATTATGTATAAATTAATAAATACTAACATTTTTCCTTCATGGTTACTATCATTATTTTCAAAATTCTGCAGCAAAATTCCAATTTCATGTTGAAATTTAGATCTATATGAAATACTTAGGAAAAAATGGTTGAATTGGTTAAATGATTTCTTCCTAGCTAATAATTAATAATTATTTTTAAGTTAAGTATTCCATACTGAAAAAGTTCTAAAGGCTCTTATGTTTGTGGAAAAGTATCATTTGATTATATGTGGCAGAAATTATGGTTATGTTTATAACAGATATACTCTATGGCTCATATAAAATATGTTCTCTGTCATTTTCTCATAGATTCTTACATTTCTTAGAGCCACCAATTTTTGTTAGTTTTAAAATTAGGATCAAATTGCCCTATTTCTGTATACATAGAATGTATTGGAAACTTCGAAGCAATTAATAGGACAATTAAATCCGGGTTCTTTTGATAAAGTGTCTTTATCACATGTGACAGATAAGTCACAGTGTCCCAAATACTTTTAAAATATTTTATTAACATGAGAGGAATGATTCAGTATTTGTTTCTTGGTGATTTTCTTATTCCACTCATTAAATTAGATATGTATAGTTCTATGTATATCAATTATATCTCAATAAAGCTGTCTTTAAAAAATTTAAAACTTGCATAATATAATTCAGAATAATGAGTAAATAAAAGTTGCCTGTTGCACAAATGCAAAACTTACATATATTTTAATTTCTTAAAGCACAGGACATCAAAAGCAGTTCACAGAATAGAGGGAATGTTATTTTAAGAAACTTTTAAATTAGAAAATGTTTAGTAGTCTTATAATGTGCAAGAAAAATAATAACAGAATTAACAAAAAGACTTTCAAAAAAATCTGCAGTCAACTCTTAACTTTGCCCTATTGCAATTTTTACAAAATATGGACAAATGACGCCGAGGCGTATTATCATACGTATGATATATAGCATTTATTCCAGGAATTTACCCTGCACACTAAGGGATTAATTTCAAGGACTTAACTAAAAGGAAAATGTTTTCCTTTCTTTTTCAGTTCTACTACTTTTTTTCACCCCTTATTTAGGCAATATACATTAGCATAAACAAAACAATATATAATTCCAGGGGGGCATGTAAGATTTAAAGAAAATGAACATCATGTTTTTTTCTTTTATCCAACTGCAGGCATTCAGCAGCAATTCAGGATATAGGTAAATCTGTATCTGTCTGTGGTGTTTTGAAAGTTGAATTTGGGCTCAGTGCCTGTGGCTCAATCGGCTAAGGCACCAGCCACATACACCTAAGGTGGCGGGTTCGAATCCCCAGCCCGGGCCTGCCAAACAACAATGATGGCTGCAACCAAAAAATGGCTGGGCATTGTGGCGGGCGCCTGTGGTCCCAGCTACTTGGGAGGCAGAGGCTGGAGA